>JARBEQ010266790.1:0-10131 GCA_030265355.1 Tritonia tetraquetra
AAAACATTTTGTTGTCAAGATGGCAAAGTTAATTTTAAATCCCACCCTCTCCTCCTCCACAACTCATTGTTGCTATGGGTCATTTTTGCTTGTTGCTTATGATAACAATAACAGATGATGAACACAATTTGTCTGATCACCTACTTGTCTGGAATCCATAGCTTTTCCATTTGGATGAATTGCTACCTATGGTGTGATCCATGGCTGATAATTTCACTTCTCTTTTCTAATCCTCTCTATCTAATTCACTTGTGTACATCTTTCTGTTTGAGAAATAAAAGTAATTGCAATTTTTTTTTAAATAAGTCTTTAACTTTTATTTAACAATTATTTTATTATTGAACATCTAGAGCTAGCCCCAACAATGCTTTTCAAAATTAGTTTGCTGAACAAACAAATTGAAATATTTATAAAATTGGGAGAGATAAAAAACAGATTACAATACATGTATCTTTTCATCAAATTATCTATTATTTGTCATTAAACACATAAAAATAATGTTGATTGCATAATGACCATGACAACATTACAAGCAATAGGTCATTGTTCAACAATGATTGCTGCTATTGGAATGATTGTTTATATTTTTTAAACATTGTTATCTAAGGATTTTAATTTCATGGCAACACATTAAAGGTCACACCAAAGACGACACCTCCTATTTATAGTCCATCTCCGATATGGACTTGATTACAAAAAGGAATCCACAGAGCTCAGGAAAGTTCAAAGGAAAAAAAGCCCAACCTCGTCATCGGGACTCGAACCCAGCGTCTGAGTGAAAGCGGTAACGTTACGATACGATGCCTGCCACCTCCCCCCACACACACACATTTAGAACCGAATGATTTCTAATCTTTGAATCAGTAGAGTAGACGCGTTCAGGTCATGACCATTATCAAACGATAACCTATGTTTTTTGTCTTAGATCCAAAGATTCTATCTAGTTTAATCAGGTTCTATACTATTTTGTAAAAAGATAAAGCAAATGAGTAGCACAAACATCCATACTTTACCAAACGATAACATTACCGCAAGCATTAAAACAATAATCAGTTAGCTATCTAGGCCCACTCTTAGATTTTTAAAACCAACACGCCGCGAAAACAATATTACACAACGAATGTAGGTCACTGCAATGTGACGTCTCAAATATTTGGGGAAAACCCCAGTCACAACACGCTAGATAGCTACATTATAATTCAGTAAAACGACATAAACTAGACCTAAAACGGATTCTTTGTCTTTTAAAATTATTTAGACTATTGGTGGTTGTTTCTGATAATTGTAGACAACACATAAAAGACGATTTCTTTCCACACATTTGTTGACTTTTTCCTCAAGAGTTATTTTTAGAAAAGCCATGGCGTAAGGAGACTCATGAAAGCATTGTGCTTTAAAGTAAACGGTGAAAATAACTGTAACACGCACAATCAACAACATTACTCAATATGTAGTCTAAAGATGTATAATTTGTATCCCTTGACTACACTTTCTATGCATAAAATAATTTTTCAAAACAACAATCAACACACAGACGCCGGCTGACATTGACATCATTCGATGAATGTGGGTCATTGTCATAATTTGAGGACGATTCGCCACACAAAAAAACTCTTATCGCATGTTTAAGTGTCTTTTATGAGTATGTTTTCATCAACAATTAAAAATGTGCTCAATCTTAAAAAATATTTGGAATGAAGCACTCACCTTGTCAATAATTTGATTCAAATGTTCGAATCGATCCTTCTTTTTTCATGGCGCCGGCTGAAGAAAATGAAGACAGACCAAACAAAAATTGGAAGACAGTCCAAAAGTCGAAGACAGACTGTGTTCCAATTTTAGTAGTGGTATGAGAGAAAGGAAGACAGACCAAACGTGACCTACTTGTGAAAATAAGTTTATGACCAGTTTATGAAACGGTTTATGACTGTAGCCAGCAGACTGGTGGCGATTCAGACCGTACTACAACCTGCTCATAATGAGACCAGATGTGTATCATTTAATTAGTTTTCCATTGTGTAACACGGTTGTTTGATTCCAAAGCGGACTGACAGAGTGTAACTCATTTTGCTTCCATTCACACACATGGGCAGCACGCCACTCAGCACTCAACTCTTGTGTTTTGAAACCATTTACATCAAAATAAAAAAAAACATCAACCACGGACCATGAAATGTGCTTCACGGATGGAATTTGGAAGATGGAGCTCTGTTGTAGGCGCCCTTTTTCTGATGATTCCTATAGGACTCCCCTACTACTGGGGAAATATTTCTGTCTATGTTCTGTCCTACATACGTGTGAGACTTTATTCCAAGACAGGCTTAGAAACACCCTGGGTTATGTTCCTCTACAATTTTGGACAAGCCGTCGGATTCATCTTGGTAGGAATTTTGTCCAAACGTACAAGCAAACGTATTGGACTATTCTGTGGAATGGTTTTGTTTCTTGGTGGATTCTTCGTGACTTACTTCACCATAAATATATCCATTATTTGGGTGAATATAACCGTCGGAGCAATGTGTGGCATAGGTTGTGGATTTGTCAATGGAATGGCTCTGGAGTATGCTGTACCTTGGGCAGGTAGACATATTGGTTTTGTGACAATGGTAGTACAAAATGGATTTGTTGGTGGTTCAATTCTCTTCGACGAAGTCTCAAGCTTGTATGTTAACCCTGACAATAAAAGCCCTGATTTGACTGACGGACATTCGCTCTATTATTCCCAAGACGATGTTCTAGACAATGTTCCAACCATGTTCCTTGTTCTTGGTTGTCTCTGTTTGGTGTTTCAATTACTCGGGTTTCTCATGGTACGGGAATTCCAGGATGAATCGTCTGAAACGAAACCTATAACACAGCCAACAGGGCAGTTGGACCAAGAGGATTTGAGGAATGAACAGCCCGGAATTACACCCAAACAAAACGATGAATGCGATGTCCCACCGAGACAAATGATTAGAAAAAAATCTTTTTTTACCTTGTCTTTTGCTTATATGCTTCATACCATCTCAATTGTTACTATAGTCAATTACTACAAAATTTACGGTGAAATCTGGATCAAAGACGATCATTTTTTGGCCCTTATGGGCACTTCATATGCAGCTTCTAGTGTTTTCTTCGGCCCAATTTGGGGCATGATTACAGATCGTATAGGTGTGAAAATGTCTTCTATCACAATGTACGCAATGTCAACAGTTTGCATTTTCATCTTATATTTCGCTCCACCAATCAGCAAGTGGCTTTACCTTGTTGGTATGATTATGTATGCGTCTTCAGCTTGTAACACGTTCCCCATGTTGATCACAGCAACACGTATAATCTTTGGACAGACACACCACAGCAGCAATGTTGGTCTCGTTGCGTCGTCAGATGTTTTTATGGTATTTGTCGGTCCTCTTGTCATTGGGAATGTTCTGTCGAGTTTTGGTTGGTTTTACGTGTTTTTTCTCGCAGCTTGTTATAATTTTGCTTGTATTGTTGTCATTGTTTTTACATTGGTCACTTGTTAAACACGTTTTTTTTCTAAATGTTCACAATGTTTATTTGTTAACAAAATGTAATTCAGTTTTGTCCCCAAGTCAGATTAATGATTTTAAACAAATTTTCCATGTTCACCTGTCAGCAACATCTCCCTTAATTATAGTCTCTGATGCAATCCAAGTCAGTTGTCTACATCTCATTTAATCATCTGTTCCTCCATAGACTTCTGGCTTTTTAAAGTCTGTTCATTAGGTTCTGTTCTCTACATACATTTTTTTGAGTTTTCCTCGTTTTCCTTGTTTTTATATTACCATGGTCAGCGGTCTTTATTATCTGATATCTCGAAATACAAGTCCAAAGTATATCATATTTCTTTTCTTTTTGAACTGTTTTCTACACAGTCATACTTATCCACGTTCGTCGCACACACTTTCAACACAAATCTTTGAGATCAATTGCTTGAGGATCTCATAAAATTAGGAAATAAATTGAAGACTATTCACATATCCCATGCAAAGAATTATGCCCCCCCCCCCCCCCACAACCATCTTGTTCTATGATTCCAAAAGGGATTGCATTGGGTAGTTTTGTAGTGGAACATGGAGTTTCCTTTTAATGAGATCTGCCAATCAGCTAAAATGTCCCCTATATTATAACGGTACATCCTTTCCCAAATTAGAACATATTTACAATCAACAGCTGACAAACATTACAGCATGGAACAAATAAACTGCCATAGCTGCGAGGATGCATCCACTAATCTTATAACAAACACTGCATCGTGCCGTATTGTTTGTATGTATTGACCTCTAAAAGCAACACCCCCCCCCCCCCCCACCCCACCCCCAATGAATTTTTACAGGAATTTTTTAAATTGAATTCAAACTACAAACTTAAGGACCATGTGCTAATAAAACATTTGTTTCTTCATTTTCCTACCTTTTGGGCGTTAAGCTTTTTAATCTATCAGAAGCCATTTACTGATGCTAAAAAGTGCTATATTGAAAAATAGCATATTAGAGTTGCACTCTCGAGATCGAGATTAATCAGAGATTCTTCTTTCTTCTTTCTTTATCAATAAAAAATAAATTGAAGGGGAGCAGGCACCAGAAACTAGCCATAGACAGAAAAGTGAAAAAGTCGACATTGGGAATTGAACCCACACCGCGGCGTACGACAACACCGCCTAGCCAGAGACAAAGGCCTCGCTCTAACAAACTGAGCTAATTAGGTAGTTTTTCCTGCTGTTCTAGTATTTGTTTAGGGATTCTGCTATCTTTTATTCTGTTTATGTGTCGAAACCATCTAAATTGATTTTTATTTATTTTCATTTCCATACTTTCATATCTTACTTCTTCCCTAATCCTAGTATTTCTGATTTTATCTCTCTTTGTTTTGCCTATTGATCTTCTCAGGAATTTCATTTATGTTGCCTGTAGTTTGCTTTTATCTCTACTGTCTACTTTCCATGATTCACTTCCATTTCAAAGTTGGACAATAAATTGAGTTAAAAATTAACATTTTTGTTTCGGTTGTTAGCTCTTTCTTACAAATAAAAGAATTTTCAAGTTGGCTATACACCCTTGTGGCTTTGTTGATTCTCTGATTTATAGTTATCAACATGTTCCAATACATCTCCTTTAAATTTCATGTCTATTTGGTTCTCTACTAATTAGCATAGTCTTTGTATTTATTTTCAGACATCTTTTATGTAATTCCCTGTTGAGTATATTTAGGTTGTGCTGTACGTCTTGTTGATTTTTTTCCAAATATCACTAAGTCATCTGTAAATGCTAACATTGTTAGCTGAACTGGTTTTAATTTCCATATTTCTGCATTTAAGAGCCTCATGCCCCTGCATTGCTTTGATATTGAATCCATTAGTATTATAAACAACAATGGACTAAAGATGCAAACTTGTGTAACGCCTACATCTATTATTAACTCATTTGTTGTTTTACCTACAATCTGGACACTACTTTTAGGATTAACATAAAATGATATTATTGCTTCTACCAAATCGTTGTTGACATCATGTTCTTTGAGAGTTTTCCATAACCCTTTCCTTTTCACTGAATCAAATGCCTTTTGTAGATCAATAAAGCAAGCATAAAGTTTCTTATCATATCTATATGTCGCTTCACGTAATTGCATCAGTGTATGGATATGGTCCTGTACACTTCTTCCTGGTCTAAATCCACTCGTGTATCCTCTACTCAGGGATGCGTGAGATGAAAAACGGGAGACAGTTTTTTTGTCTTAGTGCGGTAGGGCGCATGGAATCCCAACTCAACGACCCAACTAAGACAATATCATCGGATGAGTGTTTTGTGTTAGTGCGGTACTAGCCTAAAACATAACAAAAATGGGTGCTGCTGGAAGTTATAAACCAAAGGAGAAAAAGATAAAGGAAGTATAAACTTTCACTGGGGGAAAAAGTACAGGGACGCAGAACGTGTCGATGGTGTAAAAGAGAAGGCAAGTCATAAATGAATAGTAGAGAAAAGGGTGAGGAAGGAGAGAAAGAAAAGCAAGAAGAGGAAGGAGGAGGGACGGGAGGAGGAGGAGGAGGAGGAGGAAGAGGAAGAAGAGGAGGAAGAGGCGGAGTGTGGTGTTAGATTAAAATAGCAGCAAAGGGGGTCGAAAAGAAAGTGATGATATACGAGTGAGCTTGTCTAAGTTTGAAGGGGTCCCAGTGGCTCAGATGTATAGTTCTGGCCCTTGAAGCAAAGTAGTTCGAATTCCAGCGGCGACCGTAGTTGTCTTTCTTCATAAAACACGGTATAAACCTATTTGCCACTCCCCTGATCCTATGAAGGTATGTATTGGGATCAAGAATCGTGTCCTATCGAAGACGGACCGTAAATTTGGAGGTCCCGTGTGCAAGTTGTGCAAGAACACCTGGCGGAAATCGAGAAAAGTTGGCCGAAAGGCCGCTGTCTGGTTTGGGAAAAGAGCCAAGAGTCCATCCGACGCAAATGTAGCTTTTGATATTTCAGGAAACTTAGCCGCCATATCACACACGACGGTCGACAATCTCAACATTAGTGAGAAGGAGAGGGCAGGGAATCAAGGGGACCCACTTCATCACAGTGGATTAACGCCCTTGTTAAGATCGGTTGACCTCTTCCTAGAAAATAGTCTACCAACCAGCCAAGATCAAAAAAATTATAATTTCAACTCGCGTGTTACAAGCAATTGTATGGTTCCAAATCAAAGGTAACAATGTGTAGAGTCAAACGTAGCCGGATGCCGTTGAGATGTTTGCCTCTCAAGGTCACGATTTAAGGTCAAAGGTCAAAAGGTCAAATTTGTGAAAATAATTTTGGGTATCAAGATGAAGATCGCATAGTGTTTAATAAAATACACCTGGATGAGCTTGTGGTCACAGTGGGTTGATCACCTGCTTGTCTTAATATCTTGATCCAGAGAAATCCAGCCTCATAGTGCTCGCCCTACACTGTAATGGTAAAATGGAATTGAATAAGGATGAGCTTGTGATGTTTGCCCTTTAATGTTGCGTTTTAAGGTTTAAAGGTTAAAAGGTCAATTAAAACCATTGGATAATCCTATGTCCTATTCAACAATTGGTTTTGTATTTCTCTAACTTCTGAAATAAGAGAGTGACATTGTAAAACATTGTAAATATTAGCAACTTGTGTGTGCCTATTTTATAAATAATTGAGGGTATCAAGAAGTTGTGCTTGACCTCTAGATATAAAATGTATGTCCTGATACAAAATATTCAGAAAATTTAACGATTTTTTAATCGGCAATTTCTAGCATAATACGTGGTTTTTTTATATACATAAAAACCATGCATAGTGTGTCAATCCAATTCATAAAAATATGGTGCAATCGTCGAATGCACATTGCTGATAACTTACTATCAATGTAATCAAAAACCAGTAAGGGATGGATTGGAACAAACATCCACAGACATGCATACAGACCAACCCACTCTTGAAGTGCGGCGGCTAGTTGAACATTTTGAAGTGCATTCACAAGATGTTATTTAAATGGTCAACTGGGAAATTGATGGAAGTGCACCTCCATATAGCAATTTAGCAATCTAGTCCAATTCTATCTTTATCTACGGTCAACCATGAGTCTCCTCGGATTTTACGACTTCAATGAAGGGTCGAGATACTTGGTACCAGATCTTGGCTCTTTGGAAATGAAGGGTGAATATATCGCTTGTTGGTGGGAGTTTCTCAAGTTGTTTGGCATTTATGAAAAGTTGATACCGTTGATAAGATTAGTTGTATCTGATTTGTGATATTTTTCAAGGGGAACGTTTTCGGCCTTGTTCAATGGCCCGTCACGTCCAACACAGCTGAGCACATCGGGACTTTTGACGTAACCATACCAGCACGATTTCTTGCCGTATCCATAAGCGGTGTCACAGCCTGTAAAGAATCCCTGGAAGGATGGATAGGACGTTGTCATGCATGTTTCTTGCGATCATATGAAGTGGATAAAAACGCATTTGTCTTGGAGTGCCGGTGGCCATCCATGGTTCATTAGCGATGGGTGCTATGAAACGAAAAAGAAATATGGAGCACCATTCTCGTGCCTGTCTCTTCATGATTTGATCGTAGTTCCTAACGGTGGGCATTGATGACCAAGCCTGGGTAGCATCATAACGTTCCTCTTCTATGATCTCTGTTTGATCGGTAGTGTCTAGCTCCAACAAAAATTTATTTTGCTATTATCATCATCAAGGCCTCGAATTGAGACCAAAATTCAGGTAATGGGACAGTTGAAGAAGATGGTATGGCACCTTTCTTTTTTTTGTAAATGATTTGATTGACATTTGGCCAATAAACCCGCAATAAACAACATCTATAAACCTTTCTGGGGAATGTTTTGTATCTTAAAAGATACACCCGTGGCATATCAAGGTTAGATGATATACACATGTCACAGTACTTTTCCCACACGGATAGATTTCCTCTCTGAAGTCCGTCTGGCAGACCATGACAAACTTTTGTTCAGTTATTATACTCCGCTGCTATGACCAAGGCTCTACTGGCGACTCTTCAACGGAATGCAACCCAACATTTAAGATTATATCATATTCCCTCTGGGTCAATTGAATCATTTATACGGGACAGCCAACAACCTCGTAACACTTCATCCGTTTTTAGAAAGCGCAAGTGTTTTATTCTATGCCATTAGGAACGTTTCTGTCCTGTGTTTTCAGTGATCTGTTTGTATGACAAAGCATACAAAGCTTTCAATCTATCTGGGTAGCAAACCCCTCCCCTTTACGGCGATGAAGGTGGAAAACAATCTTCCTCTTTGCGTCTCTGTCTTCTCGGGTTTTGAATTTTTGGGTCGAAAGTGAAACTGCTATATCAATAGTAAGCCTTGTGCCAAATCAGATTTAAATAAAAAGAAATTCCATTCTGTATGGTTATTCATCCTGCCAGCAAGTGTTATCCATTTGTCAACATTTATCTCTTTTCTTCATTTCTTTATTTGCCAGAATATTCCACTCCATTCAGTATTTGCTGACCGTATATCTTTCTTGGCATGAAGATCCAGACATATGAAGCAGAGTCCGTATTCATGGTTCGATTATTTCCATTTCATTCATTATTCAATTTTAAGTCTATTCTACGAAACATATACACCAGCAGAAATGTAACAAAATTGTTGAGGAATCAATATTCACGTCTTAAAAGCATTATGATATTAAAACTTCGTACAAAATAAATTTATAGAATAATACGCCATCGGCTTTATATATCCCCCTCTCTTGCCCCAGCTCCAACCCATTCGGTACTTCTACGCATTGCGGGGGTCGGTGGAAATGACGTCGTTTTTGTAGATCAAAGAAACCTTAAGGTCAACACTCAGCACGCTTAGAACAAAACTATGGAAATACGTTTTTTTTTCAAACCAAGAATATACAAATTTTCACATTTTAAATGCAAATTGCATCTTTAAAATCAACTGTTTTGCTTGTCAACCGGGTGCATTATATTTAGCTCATTCTCATCTTTCCATAGATACCTTAACTAGTTAACACGCACATGCGTTGAACCTCTTTTAGAGACGTCTTTTCATATTTGGCAGGTAGACTATATCATAGAATGAGAGAAACCCTCCACAACGTTTAGTCCACAACATCCATTGGTGATTCGCCGATGACATCGACTTGATGGCTGGCTCCAGTGGCAAACTTCAAGAAATAACTAATAGATTAGTGACAAGATCTGGAGCATAGGGCATGAAAGTCAGCGAGGAAAAGAGCAAAGTATTAGTAAACTCCTTGAGAAACACTCCAGATAAAATAGTAATGGACGGAGTCGTAGAACGGAAGTAGAAGTCGACGAATTTGAATATCTTGGGGCCAGCTGATCAAACATGGCCGATTAATAGTGGAAACAAAGTCCAAGTTGGCTATGGCAACATCGTCAATGCCAGGGTTACTTACAAACGATATAAAGAAACAGTGAGATCAGTTTCTCAACAAAAATGAAACTGTACTAGTCATTGGTGATGTCCATATTGCTCTTTGGGTCTGAAGACGACCAGAAGAGTCAAAACGTTCGAAACCAAGTGTTTTAGGTGGCTCCTGGGGAAATCAAGGAACGGTCGAAACCAAGTGTTTTAGGTGGCTCCTGGGGAAATCAAGGAACG
>JARBEQ010266812.1:0-10130 GCA_030265355.1 Tritonia tetraquetra
CTACAAGCCTAAATCCCCTCTTTTTTATTATTTCTGAAACTGCATCCTGCCACATTTTCTTTGGTCTCCCTCAAGGTTTTGAAATCCATATATCGCGAAAGGTGTTAACATTCTCGTTATATTCCTTAGTTAAACTTCTTTGAATCGGATGGTTTCGGACAAGTAAGGGATTAGCCCATGGTTATTCTAGGTAAGTGATGGGGCTACCACCTTCAGATCTCCTACCGGGTCCGTGGTCAATTTTTGTCTGGCTTCATCTCCCTCTGCCTGTCCAGCCTGGGTTCCTCTATCAGGAGCTTTGCTCCAGCTGGCTTAGCTCTCATGGTCATAGAAGCATGTAAATGATTCCACCGCAGTAAGGGACCAATTAAAATAATGTACGGAACACTTTTTCGCTTTAGTGCAACAAAACATTCTTTATAGTTTACATAACAAAAGATTATTTTGCTATAACTATAACACTATTTCTGCGATACGTGTGTTCGCTGTATCCATGCTAGGATGGTCAAAGAAATTTCACAATTGTGTTTACATTCAAAATAATTTCTTCATGTTAGAAATTATTTTTTTTATTTGCAGCTATCAGACAGGCAATCTCCAAGGCAATTGTTGCTTATTATCAGAAATGTAAGTACTGACCTAGATTATTTTCAGGTGGTTTTTTTTGTTGTTGTTGTATTTTTAAAAATTTCATCCTTAGAGAGATGAAGGAGAGCATTTGTGGTTTAGTATGCGTTTGTGTAAGGTGGAATTTGATTAATAGTGTGATTCATATTTTGTTGACATACCTTGAGACTGCTATTGCTGGGCCTTTGCCATATGATGTAAATACCTGCATAAACCCTTTGTTGAAGTAAAGGGCAGCCTTGCTATGAGTGTGTTTCTGGTAATGTCTCCTATGATGTCAACAAAGGCAAGATATAAGAAGAGAGAGGGATGAAAATGAAAGAATCATTTTCCTTTCCACCAATGTGTGCCAGATAGCCATTGTTATAAAACTTGATATTAGAAAATGAGGGGGGGGGGGGGGGGGTTGGCAGCCAGAGTAAGCTACCGGGGGCATGAAGAAATTGCTGTGCTATGTAACACTGTGTTCTCATTAGGTTATAATTTATAACGATTGGTTGGCCCTACACTGTAATGGTAAAAGGGAATTGGATAAGAAAGAAAGGTTGGACGCACGACAAGTTGTCTCTATGAAGATTTATGTTGAGTTTTCATTATTTCATTTAGGATGAGTTCATTGTTTCATGTCGGATATGTAGGATGGAGTTCATTATTTCGTGTAGGATGAGTTCATTATTTCATGTAGGATGAGTTCATTATTTCATGTAGGATGAGTTCATTATTTCATGTAGGATAGGATAATTACGATTTGTAAGTTATTTTTGATGTTATATCTGTAAAAAAATTCTTGACCATTTGTCATATTTGCCACCAGTTGTTGATGAAGCATCCAAGAAGGAGATCCGTGACCTATTGATCCATTACGACAGACTGCTCCTCGTTGCTGATCCTCGTCGTTGCGAGCCCAAGAAGTTTGGTGGTCCAAGTGCCAGAGCAAGATACCAGAAATCATACAGATAGATGTTTTGATGATGTGTTTGCGGTAATAAATGTAAAATCACAAAGTGGCCCACAAGCTGTTGTTAGAATTTTGTCTTATATATGTGTAGGGATATGTTACTGTTTTGGTGTTGGCTACAAGACTAAAAGTAAAAGCTGTGTTGGAATCACATTCTCGTTGCTCTCTCAGTGAAGACCCAGAGTCTATGATGAAACCCTTTCACAAGCTGCATTCGTTTTCCCTTCATGACAGTCTAGGTCTTCACTAAGAGAGTGGTGAATAGGGCGATGTGATGCCATTCTGGGGCCTTATTTTTTACCAGTCTCTCTGCTTCTTTTATTCTTAATATTTCTCTGTAAATTAAAGTCAAGGGGGTCCCAGTAGCTCAGAGGTATGGTCCTGGGTTTGAATCCAAGCGGCAACAGCTGTTGTTTTTCTTCACAAAACTCAGTATAAACCTATTTACCACTCCCCTGATCCTATAAAGGTTGATGGGATCAAGAATTTAGTCCTCTCGGATGTCCCTTGTGACAGTTTTGTGCACGTTAAAGAACCCATGGCAGTTAGAAGTCGAAAAGAGTAGGCCGCTGTCCGGTCAAAAATATCTTGATCAAGAGTAAATCCGCCTCATAGAGCGGGCCTTACCCTGTAATTGTAACAGGGAACTGGGTAAGAAAGTCACAGTGCTGTAACTTATGGCAATTTTTTGAGGGGTACTTATTCTGGCAGGTGTTAAGTGTATTCAGGCTGAGATTATTCTCCAATGGACACTGTCGTGTTATGATGATCGGTTTGAACCTGGAGTTGTCCTTCACTGTTTGATTGGATTTATTTTATATACTTTTTAGTTTGGGAATTGTTTCATTGCGGGAAAAACTGGGATTAGGTAGATATGGCAAGCAGGTGATCATCCCACACTGTGCCCAGAACCCTGAATGGCACAATGAGCGTCACATTTTTAGATGGTGCCCAAGTTTTGGTCATAACAATAACAATATTTACTGTTGCCCTGGTAGTACTTCAGAAGAATACTGAACAGATTTTGCCACATAAGGTGAACTATAAGAAGTATATCAATGTCAGTATCAATGAATGCAGGACAGGAAAACCTGAAAGTGCCAGTGGGAGAAGAAAAGTGGCTGAGTTGACATCACAAGGTCAAAATGTCCACGGCTGGATTACTTTGTTGGTTAGTCTGTAGGTTTGCTTTTCTCCCTGCTCAGTCTTTGCAGGAAACGTTAGTCCAGTGTTACTTGTATACTTATAGTATTATAACTGAAGGGTTTACCACCGGTAAATATTGTTGATGTCAGTTAAGAGTTTGGACACAGTGGGCTGCTTGTCTGAGACTGATCCAAAGAGTTTCCTGCTCTGTGTTTGGTGGTTGGGGTGCCTGCATTTATGGCAGGTATCTTGTGTGCCTTTCATGGCTGAACATAGGGCTGGCCTCAACACTTCTGTGGTATTAATGGGGCTCGATCAAACAAACAAATATTGTTGAATGGCCAAAACTTGGGCAGTACCTACTAAACGTGACGTTTATTGTGCCATTCAAGGTTTGGGCACTGGGCTGATCGCCTGCGTGCCTTATTTACCTGATCCAAAGTTATTTCGTTCTATGTTCAGCAATGCGGACAAAGCGCCTGTTTACATGACAGGACAATATTTTTTCAGTAGCGAGCATTTCTTTTTATTCGCACCCCCTTACCAATTTGATTTGTTCTGAGCAATGTGGCGCTGATAAATTAGGTAGTTTGCTTCGGTTCTCATTGTGAAGTAATTAAACAGTCATTCTATTTGAAGGGGTTGCCCGTGCACAAAGTACTGAAACACGCACCATGTGAACGGGCCATTAGGGTGATGTATGGGGATAATGATAATATAAAAGTGTTTGTTGCTGTTTTAGGGCTCTATCGGCACAGAAAGGTCATTTCAGCGCCGGCCGTACGGCTTCAAACAAATCAAGGTTTAGGAAAAGGTGCTTGCAACACTCATGGGTCATAAGCACTTGAGAAAAAGTAAGATAAGGGAGACGACACATAGTTCAAAGATAGAACAGAAGTAGATTCCAATTCAGTCAGTCCCTATCCAGTCTGAGTCTGAGGTGACCGAAACAGTTGTTTCACTCAGGCAGCCCCTGCAGACTCGATTTTGAATACTAGAAAGAGAGATGATTTATGAGAAAAAAATATCATCTCTCAAAAAACAAAAAAAATAAGAATACACCTGAATATTTCCACCCGGCAAGAGACCCAAACCCCAAGCAAAACCGGATCATCTCATTCCAGGGACGATAGGTGAGGGGGATAGAAGTATAAGACAAAAGGAAAGAGTGTAGACCGGTTTAGCACCCCCCGGCCCACACCTGAATAGAGAACCAACAAACAAGAGGTCTTCTTATCCAGTTACTGTTACAGTGTGTGTAGGGCCGCTCTACGAGGCGGTGGATTTACTCTGGATCAAGCAGGTGATCAGTTCACTGTGACTTTTTGTGCCAGGACTAGGAATTAATTTTGCCTTTCGGTCTACTCTTCTCGATTTCCAACTGCCAAGGGTTCTTTAACGTGTGCATACGGGACCTCCATGATTGGTCGGGTGATAGCGTTACCCCAAAAGGGGCGGGATGATTAACTGTCCTTATTCAATTAGGAAGCAGCTATCAAACTAACGAGCGGAGAGAGCTGTTGATCGACAGCGAACAATCTTGATGCTGGAGGCGGAAATTCCTCCGTGACCAAAACCTCCGATGTCCTTTGATGTCCATGAAGAGATTCGACTCAGAGTTTCGGTTTTCGCGTAGAGGTGTGAAGTGGTAGTGGTACGTGTGTCTAGCGGTCGGTGTGTTCTTGTGATCTTCCGTCACAGCATGCAATGTGTTTTACACATCTGATGCAACCCAAACATGTTTAACATACTTATCATTTCAAAAATTATTACAGACTTTTCGTGGTTATTAAAAGTAAAAGCTATATTTTAATGAAATAAATTACTTGAAATTCAAGCTCTTTGTTTTTTCCTTGGGTACAATAATGTCACCTGAGCGTTGGGAAAGCAATTTGAAGTAATCTACGAAAGACCAGCGTCCTGTCGAGGAAGTGACAATTGTCATTTGTCCGCTTCACACTGCGCTTCATGCTGCGAACACTGGGTTAATTACCCACACACACAATACCTTCACACACACATTACCTATACTTTCTTATCCAATTCCATTTTACCATTACAGTGTACTATGAGGCTGGATTTTTCTGGATCAAGATATTAATATTAAGCCAAGAAGGTTATCAACCCACTGTGACCTTTTTTAGGTAGGAATCAATTTTGCCCGGACAGCGGTCTTGCAGCCTCCTCTTATCGATTTTAAACTGCCATGGGTTCTTTAACATGCACATGGGACATCCAAGTCTATCGTCCGTCTCTGATAGGACTAGGTTCACACCTAACTGAATAGGATTAGGGGAGTGGCTAATAGGTTTTCACCGAGTTTCAAGGAGAAAAATACCAGACAGTTTCGCTGCCGAGATTCAAACCCGGTACCTTTCGCTTAACAGGCGAGAACCGTACCTCTGTGCCACTGGGACCCCCTATATTACCTATACACAATGAAGGAAGTATGGAAAAATTAAACTAGAAAAAAAAGGAAAGAAAATCCAGGTTTAAAAAAGATTGTTGTTTAATTTCAAACATCCACCAGGAAAACCCAACCAACCAAAAAAGAATAATCAAAACAAAAACAAACAAAAAATACGTAACGTACATGGGGTTCTTGGGCTATCGTTGAACTTTGATGATAATAAATATTGCTGTTTTATATTGACAAAGAGCATGTTCATTTGTGCAATGGTTTGATTTCATAATTCGCATAGAGTGGTCAATCATCCATCAATTGCTTCACAAGCTTTGAATGAATTCATTCATTTGATAATTCAATACAATTTAATACATATTACATTACAGGAGGATTGTTAGAAGAAAACAAGAAAAAACTGACAGCGGCAAAAACAGAAGAAACATAATATCACTATCATCAGTAATTTGAGTGGATTGTAATCTCTGTTTTGGCCAAGAAAATTAAACACTGCATCTATCCATCTAAATACTAATTCTAATACTACTAATTTTCTCCCACTCACACAGAGAAATACTTTAAAAGAAAATCATGAAAAATGTAACATTTCTGTAGAGACAGTTGAGTAATAGTTGTCATCAAAATAAATATTATCAAAAGGACTTCTGGCAGCAATTCATAAGCCAAAAGTCAATTTCCACATAATACAGAATCACACCCGATCCCATTGATATTGTAAGTATTTGTTATTATATTCATCATATCAATGTTACAACTCTTGAATTTTTAGGACATAGAAACAGCCATGATGGATCAGAGTTTACCGTACAATCATTTCAATACTTTGTTTGGTCCCTTATATTTATATAATGTAACGGAAAGCAAAGAAATATCGATAATGTAATTCAGAGAATGAATATATAAACTCTTTTTTTCTTCTTTTTTTTACAATACGACGATTGATGGCAAGATTATCCGTGATCCAAAATAGGTTGTTCTAATACAAATATTGGATGACAAGACAAGGCTCCAAAGGCAGGACCATTCAAACTCCAAATATGTGACAATCATTAACCACTATGACACTAGTCAAAACTGATTGATTAAATTTGACTATTCAAAATAGAAAATGAAGCCAGTAAGCCAGGCTAAAGAAAGGAAATATTTTTTCATATTTAAAGTGTAGCCAATGTTCAAAGCTGTTAGTTTTACACCTTTTTCAACATGGAAAAATCATCTAAAAGGTGGTCCAACAAAACTCCATGTACATTTGCAGGGCCGGCAGGGCTATGAGTAGAGATAAAAAAATGTTTGACAATCTTAATTCGAACCCTGGACCACTGCATCCAGAAGACAGTTGACATAACCACTCTGCCACGTACATCCTCAAGTGTTGCCAAAAGTTGGTAAAACAAGTAGCAAATATTAACACTAAAAGCACCAACGACGCATCTACGCGCCAAACAGCAAAGTCTGTGAAAAGCCAATTGTCATGACAAAAATATTAACATTACCTCCCCTTTCATCTGGGGTTCACAAACAGTACACAATCATTTGATTGTAATTTCTCATTCGATTTGACTAGTTTTGAGCAAATTGTATCAATTCTTTTGTGTTTGATTGTTTTTGCAAGGTCATTGTGTTCGACAAGAATTTGATAATCTAATCAGGTTTTTTTTTCCAATCTGTTGGTGATTAGTATCGGGATGTGTTATCTATAGCTAGTCTTGCTTCAGTCAGTTCAAAAATATTGATTTGAGTCTGAGCTTGTCAAGCTGATTTTTTTCAATCATTATTTTTCATGTATTCATTCTGCAAATCTATTGCAGAACCAATCAAATTTGAATAGAGAAAAAAAAATTAATGAAAATGTACAAAATTCCAAAGGACTTACACATGAGTTCTAAAGAACGTTTTGGGTTAACTCTCTTCCACAGCTCTTTGAATATGACTTTTTAAATCATCAATCCCTTATCAGTGATGAAAGACCATTACTTATGTAATAAAATAAATCATTGTTCATCCATGAGGACACATCGAGTTTACAGTCTCTATTGTGACTGTGATTTCAACCTGTAGAGAAAACTAAGGGTGAAACTTTGGTGCAACTTTTCCTGTTTTTTTGGTGCAACTCTTTGGGTACGACTTTTGGGAAAATTAAATGCAACTTTCCGGGGTCCCAGTACATTGCAGAAAGAGTTTAGCAATGTAATAAATTGATGCAGTAATTTGATGAAATGAACTGTGCCCGAACTATTGTTTCCATCCTATGATAGAGTTAAGTAAAAAAGACTTTTGTTGTGCAAGAGACACAGATAGAGTGAGAAGAGACAAAACATTCAGGATTTTTTTTTTCTTTAACCCATTCCACCCTAAGGCTGGTTACAATATCTACCTCATCAATGTCTATAAACCAAACTGGACACAACAGTAACCATCGCAGAGAAAAATCAATGAACTTTCCAAAAATATATAGTTTTAATGGGGTTATTGAAAGTTTGTGGGAGAAAAAAACAAAAAACTTCCCAAAATTCTTGCATGCCACCAGTCTTGGCTCTTTTTCTTATTAAAATATTATTTTCACTGTCCAAAGTCATTTTCACCTTTTCCCCATCACTGATATCTATTAGACAAACTTTCACCTTCTTTCACCTCAAGTAAAAAATTCACAAATAAATAGTGACGAGTCGCACAAAGTAAAAAATGTTTGCTTTGATTGAATTACTTGTAGAATGAAAACGAAACTAGACATAAACATCATTTTTTTTTTTGCATAATAATCTCCCAGTTAATGAGACACGTATAAGTATCATAGAATGCGAGATTACGTACGAGGCATCAAAAGTGAAATTATGTTTCATGGCGCATCCAGTCGTGTTAGGGCGGAGAGGGGTATGTCACATCTAGTCAAATTCGGGCGGAATGAGTTAATGTGATTGAACGAATTCTGACTCCCAATGAATGTAGAAGGTTTTGAAGCACAAAATAAAAATAAACATCAAGGACATAATAATGAGAGGGGATTAGAAGGAATCTGATCAGTTTAAGAGGAGAAATTCCTTTACATCTTTGTCCCAAAAAATAATCGAATCTGCAAGTTTCTAACATCCTTTTCGTGTCGCTTAAGAAGAAGAAAAAGCATCAATACATAACAGTAATAGCATACAGTTATATTTGTTTGACCTACTGTCAGACAAAGAATAGAATATTTACAAAAAAAGCTATGCATGATAAATGAGAAACAAATAAATGGGCAACAACCTGCATTTTTAAAAACATTTTTCTCTATACACGAGCAAAACATCCTTTTCAGATAAAAAATTTCTTATAGTCAGTATTACTAGGCTGAAAGAATCACACTTAACAATGCAATAACAATTTGGGAAGAAGAAAAACATTAAAGGTTTGTGTTTTGTTTAAAACAACAAAAATAAGAAAACAAAAAAGAAAAGAAAGTCTCAATCGTTTGCAATATAACAGTATCAGTCCTATGGCATATCCTTCCACATCAGGATGAAATGTTGGAATATGAATATGTGCAACACTGGCCGTTCTTCCCAAATCCACATCGTAGAATAACAAAATCTATTTAAGAAGTTGTTTTATTTCATCATCTTCTGCACAATCAAAATAGCTGTCACCACCTGGGCTCTTTCCTGTCTTGTCAGCTCCCTGAAAACACAAATACAAATATAGGGGATAGAATAAGACAGACATTGATTGTAGTTTGTACGACACTATTCTAGCAGCATCTGGATGAAACAGTCATCAAAACTTGAGAAAGTAAAAAAATAAAATCCCCATGTTGTGACTGGGATTTGAACACAGAACCTTCTGCATAGAAAGCAATCTGTGTGTTATTGCTATGCTACAGTGGCCCAAAGTTTTCAATTTCTTTGTGTGAATATCTCAAAGACAAAGACAGAAAAGTCACATTCTTTGCCTTCTAACAATTACATTCAATTTTTCAGCTCTATAAGATTTGATTAATAAAATAGATTCAGTGAAACTCAATTATACCAAGAAGTGGCGTTCCAGCCAAACTCGCTCTTTATTGCAGAAAGCAAAGAAAAGGAAGCGTCCAGGCTATTTTTGGGTACGGCTAAACCCTGCATTGCTTTTCATTTTCGCATCTAGCGCTTAGATGATAGAAACTTTAGTTTCAATGGTGATGTGCTTTCCCTTTTCATTGATGAAATTAAATTGGAATGGCAGTTGGTTATTGTCTGGTCATGGTTGGCATTTCGCAGTGCAGTTCTCGTTCTTACCAAGGCTCTGATCATATAGTGTTGTTATTCTAGTAATTCATTTTATAGAATTATGAAGAGGAAAATCAGGGATCTATAATCTATTCATTATTGCCAAGGTCTTGTTACTTCCGCTGTCGTCAAACACGATGATCCACTGTATAACTGGTAAGGATTGGTGATCCCACTGCATAACTACTACATTTGCGTTCTAACAAAATACAGAAAATTGTATCTTTTCAAAAATCAATTGTCAAAAATTTAATTTAATGAAATCCCAATTTTGCAAAATTGCAGTCTTCTTGAGGGGAAGTGTAATT
Source organism: Tritonia tetraquetra (assembly GCA_030265355.1). Classification (NCBI taxonomy): domain Eukaryota; kingdom Metazoa; phylum Mollusca; class Gastropoda; order Nudibranchia; family Tritoniidae; genus Tritonia; species Tritonia tetraquetra. Next base: position 9,703 of record JARBEQ010266812.1, read on the forward strand.
TTGAACAGATTAAATGGTGGTCAGATGATTTATTGAGAAAACTGAAATCTTGTTTGCTTTGTTTTTTTTTGCTGTTTTAGGGCTCTATCGACACAGGTAGGTCATTTCAGCGCACGCCACTGACATCTTTCTTTCTTTCTTATCCAATTCCCTTTTACCATTAGACTGTAGGGCCAGCACTATGAGGCTGAGTTTCTCTGGATCAAGATATTAAGCCAGGCAGGTGATCAACCCACTGTGAACTTTGTGGTAGGAATTAATTTTGCCCGGACAGCGGCCTTGCATTTCGATTTTTAACTGCCAAGGGTTCTTTAACGTGCGCAATGTGCACACGGGACCTCAGATTTTATTGTCCGTCTCCGATAGGACTAGGTTCTTGATCCCTTTCTTTCTTTCTTTATCAATAACCTTTTAGTACCTTTCGGTGT
>JARBEQ010266823.1:3069-18946 GCA_030265355.1 Tritonia tetraquetra
TGTTTGTTTGTTTGTTTTGCATTCGCTATGCCATTCATGTTTATATTTGTAGTGTATTGATTTAGTACTAAACGGCCTAAATTGGCAACACCTCAATGAGTGTGTCGTGTGACGTAGTGAGCGAAAGAAGAAAAGCATGGCTGGGGAATGAGGAGTGTACACACAAAGTTGTTACTTGAATGTGTCTTCAATGACGTGAGTGTATTATTTGCTAGAAGAAAGATACACAACAATATATTTTTTTTAACTTTCTGATTGTATTTCAGCTTATTTCTTCTGTTATGTCAGTCCTGATGACTCACCCGGAAAAGATGGCGCGTCATGAGCTGGCAATTGTGCTCGCTGTGTGCTCTCACAACACATTCACGACACACGCACTGGTCGCAGTCGACACAGAACATTTTGAGTTGTTCATTGGTATGTCTGGAGCACGTCATAGGGTGACTGACGTCATCAACAGGTTTCATCGAGGGCCGACCGTCTGCTGAATCATAATGATGGAAACATTAGAATCAGTCTCTGCGTACTTACGACCATAATTTCGATTCAGTTTTTTTTTACTCTCAAGTTATCCAGTTCTTCCATTGAAACAAATTTGCTTCCAAAGTGTTCTTGTTGGAAGTTTTCACATGTTCATTGGCATTCTTACCCCAAGTTCAATGGTATTCTTACCCCAAGTTCATTGGCATTCTTACCCCAAGTTCATTGGCATTCTTATCCCAAGTTCATTGGCATTTTTACCCCAAGTTCATTGGCATTCTTACCCAATATCAAAAGATGAGTTACGGTTCGTGGTCGCTACCCAAAAAACAGGTCTGCCAATTTAATCAATTTAAAAAAAAACAGACAAGAAAAATAGGACATTGATAGAGAGAAAGAAAATATATACTGACCGGCATAAAAAACGCGAAAATTTGGGATTGTGGCCTTCTTTCTTTCTTATCCAATTCCCTTTTACCATTACGGTGTAGGGCCAACACAATGAGTCTGGAGTTCTCTGGATCAAGATATTAAGCCAAGCAAGTGATCAACCCACTGTGACCTTTGTGGTAGGTATTAATTTTGCCCGGACAGCGGGATTGCGGCCACAATGCCAACAAACCTTGTTTTCGTGATGTAAACGATCTATTCCGTGTCTTTATTTTAGAGAGTGGTGCGAAGTGATGCCACTGTTCTTTCTTTCTTATCCAGTTCCCTGTTACCATTTACAGTGTTGGGCCCGCTCTAGTAGGTGGATTTACTCTGGATCAAGATATTAGGCCAAGCAGGTGATCAGCCCACTGTGACTTTTTTGTGGTAGGAATTAATTTTGTCCAGACAGCAGCCTTTCAGCCTACTCCAACTGCCAAGGGTTCTTTAACGTACACAATTTACACACGGGACCTCTGAATTTATCGTCCGGTCTAGGACTAGGTTCTTGATCCCACCTACCCTCATAGGATCAGGGGAGTGGCAAATAGGTTTATACCGAGTTTTGTGAAGAAAAACATACAGCTGTCACCGCTGGGATTTAAACCTGGTACCTTTCGCTTTAAACGCCAGATCCATACCTCTCAGCCACTGGGACCCCACAAATTTATTCTATCAGTCGTATTTAGAATTATTGTAATTAAATCCACCGATTCAATAATTCTTGTCTTCCATTTTCATGGAGTTAACAAAATACCGTTGTCACCAATCAATACATTCCTACTTTAACCTGGTGTAACAAACAGACCATTGAATTGGTTTTTAATGGGAAATAAAGTTTATGATACATTTAAAATTAGACAACTGTGCCAAACTTTTATGATTCTTCTGTTGTGATATTCAACTTCTTGGCTGCTTTTTTTTATAGGGGGTATTTTGTAGGGATACAAAAAAAATCTTATTTTCTTAGTAATTCTGAAATAAATATATTCATCTCCTTTATTAACATTTGAATTGTGGGTGGCTCATAGCAATCACTGTGCATTATTTGACATATAATGCAGCTTTATTTTTTTAATGGAGCGTTTAATTTTTGCTTCATTTTATGAACATCATGGTGTATATTTTACTTGAAAAATGTTAGGGTAGGTTGCTATTATTATTAAGGCATGGAAAATTATTTGCGAAATAAAATTTTTTAAGTCATTTATTTATGCAAGATGTTCATATATTTTATGCTTGGGACATTCATATTTTTTTAAAATTTTGGATATGATGGTTTTTTTGTTGATTTTCTCTTATTTCATTTATCAAAATTCTTAATATTCTGCTTGTGATGAGTATATTACAATACTTGTTCTGAAAAATAAAAAAAATCCATAATGATTATTAACTCGGTTTAGATTTCCATAATTTTTATAATAAGATACCAAATTACAAAAATATAACTCTGGACACCACCATTGAAGTTTCAATTGAACTTGATATAATATGAGTGGCCTTATCTTGAGGTTCAACCCGTCAACACTTTTATTTGATAACTACTTCATATGTCAATAGTTTGACATATGTCCAAGAATATTTGCTGGATTTCCTGACAAAACTTATGTTGTCATTTTTAAAATGTTGTACGGTTAACGTAATAAAAAATATAGTTGAAATGATATTTTGATGCTTCTTGACAACAAGTATGGTTATTAAAATACACCATGACTCGTAAAGGGTCCATTTGACTCTTCGAATACGACAACGACACTGTTGTTTTATTATAATGTCATTGAAGATTTTCTACATCAGACTGATCTCACTCTTTCCACTTTGTGTTGGCTTGCATGATTGTTAGGACACCTGCAGATTTCAAAATTTTGGAAAACGGATCGCGATTTGTGTATAGGTGCAGGTATATGATGTTGTTCCCTGCACAGGGTTAAAACTGTTACATATTAGGTTTGATTTTGAAGTTTGCTACCGTTGACGATGAGGATTTGCATGCCCCTTCTTTTTTTGGCAAAAGATCATTGACATCCCAGGTGCTAGTGTTGTGGGTTCATTCCAGCCCTAAACCGATACCAACACGACAAAGGGTATAAAGAGATGTCGTGAATGGAGCCTGTAAGCACTTTATATTCTCTTATTTATCTTTTGCCATACATTAATTGTCTTGCTAGTCACCCTGCATCAATTATTTGTAGATTTCTTTGCGTGTGACACAAACCATGATTTCTTGTGATCAAAAATATTTAAAATATATGTGAATGCTTGCAAATTGTAATTTTACCACCGCCTTTATTTTTTTTCTTTCATGATTTAAGTTTAAGCTTAAAACTTATTATTCTTTTTTCAGAAATTGTATTAATTGTGGTTTTCCCTGATGCCAAAATATTTATTTAATTCTTGTATATCGTACTAGATAGAAGGTCTTACCTGTACTGTAATAGTAATAGTAATAAAGTGTTGGAAATTCAATATTATTGGACATTTTGGGAAGTTATTTGATTCTAATTTTGTGATTTTTCAAAATAAGGTATTCCATTTAAATTGTGTATCATCTTAAGGAGTTTTGATTTCACATTACTTTTCCGTATATCTAATTTAGTACGTCGTAAATGTAAACGGTGTATCTTCATCAATATGAAAATGTCACTTTCATTTCACAAACTGTTTTCTTTTGCTTTTAATCATTTGGTCATTTTTAATCCCAACTTCACAGTAAACATTTTATATATTTCTTTTTTATTGGTGCAATCCTTAGAACTATTTTGTTAAACTTTCTAGTTACTTGATTTTCCCTCTACAAAGAAATATTCTTGTGGACACAAGGGTTACTTGATTATTAATTTGTCCACATTGCGTCACCAAGGTTGGTAAATCAAGGCCGGTTACATTTGGATGCAAGTTAATGAAAATTGATATAAAATAAAGCATATACAATGGACTACGCTTAAGTTGAAGTCGCTTGAGTTGATTTTTTTGTTTGGACAAGCACGGCTTTGGCTTAAATTCGGATATGTAGACTTCAACACAAGCGTGCAAGGCATGAGTTGAACTAAATTTATACCCCGATCCTTCAATGTCAATTAAAAAAATCAAAGGGATGAGTTGATTTTTGTTTCGTTGTGATTCCAATGTCTCACTAACCTACAATGTGAAAATAGCAACATGCTTGGATTATCTATTTTATCATTTGGTCCAAGCATCTTACTTGCCATTTATACGGATGTAACCCAAATCATTTGGATTTTTGGGTAAAGATTCATGCATGATACAAATTGCCCCTGGTCAATGACTTTGGTGAAGTCCAACAATTGTGTTGAACTTTGGATGTGTTGATCTTTTTCCCACTTCCCCAACAACTTCATCTTAAGCATAGGCGACTGTATATTTTTTATTAAATGTTTGATTGTGATTGTGACAATAATAATTATTCATAAAGTGTATCTCATGTAAACTATTTGTCATATATGTTATATTTAATCAAATTTTTGGTTTAGAAATTTCATCTTTGTTTTTTTCATGGTATAGTTAAAGCGGGTAACCCTTTGAAAAATTGAAAGATAACCGAAAATTTGTTGGATTTGAATTTTGCTCATTCAGTGAAAAGGAGATTGGGTCAGTAAATGTTTATCCTTTAAATAACAACATAGATTTACTCAGTTATTCAAATATAAATTTAGACATCATGAGAACTCAGTTCCTCGTTTGGAAATTTTTATTAGATATTATTTTTAGGTTAGGTTCATACTTTCAAGTGGATGCTTTATATGCAATATCATTAGAGGCTGAATATACAATTGGCCTTAACACTGAAATAATGTGATAAATATAATTGACTTAATAGGAAACAGCTTATGTGTAGGTAAGTGGCATATAGTATTTTCAAAACAGGTCTTCTTTGTTTTTAATTATTTGTGTATCCGACAATGTCAATGGTCAATTGATCAGGTTATTTTGACAAAAGTCGACTTAAGCAGTTGCTCACAACTGTCTTGATACGTTACCCAGTGATATATACATTACTAAGAGATTGGAGGGGTTTTTTTCTGTCGACTATTTTATAATTTCGCTGAGCTATTACTATATTTTGGTGTATATTTTGTTTTATTAACAACAGCATATCTTTTGTGTAAGTTGTTATCCTCTTGTGTTGTTGTATTAAGTACACTCCACAACGCTTAATCCGAAATGCTTGGGTCCTCGACAATCATTTCGGATTAACCATTTTCATAATTACCCCACTTTGACATTACACATCTTGAATTCAATAGATGTGTCAGTGTGCTCTCTCTTGATTGTCATTGTTGCTAACTTTTCTTTTTAAAACCAATTGAAGAGAAGAAAATGAATACGAAAGGCTGACTGTTGTTAACTGCTCGGTACACAAGTGGTCGAACAATGTGTAACGGTGGGGGGGTGGGGGGGCGTCAATATTGTAAAGTACATTACATTATTACTGTATCTTTGTGGTTTGTAACAGCGTGTGTGTGTGACGGTGTATGTGTGTATTGTAGCTATGACTAAGAACTGTATCAAGCCAAGTCGGGTTTAATCAAAAAAAAATGTACTGTTGAGGACTTAACTTTATTTCGGACTAAGAGGTATTTTTGGTTTAAACCGTAATGAAATTTCGGGTTAAATTTGATCAATTTTTCTGGGAAAGGTGAACCTTTTGGGTTAACGCTAGTTTCGGATAAAGCGTTCTGGAGTGTAGTTGTTATTGTTTTTTTCATATTAAAAAACATGTGAGGGCAAAAAGTTACAAGAAAACAATTGAATAGACGATGTGATATTTCTTTAATATGTAGAAATAGTGTGTTGATGTTAAAGCAAGTAAGAAAAAATATATTTATGAGACTCGTCTTAACATTTAATTTAGGCCCATTTGATAGAAGAAATAACAATGAGAATATTGATTTAGCTCCTCAAAGACTTTCCTGTGAACCATAGATAGAATCTTAAAATGAACTTTATTTGTTTCGAATTTGAATTGAACAGAATTTGTTTTTGGATAATGACTTACACAGGCGTATGCTTAATGTTTGGCATCTTTCACTGTGATTGATAAACACTTGAGGGATGATCAGATCAGATCTATTGTAGAAGCCTGAGGGCTGTGTGGGTTGAAATCAGGTTTCTGGCGAAGGCCCCAAACAGAGTGCCATCACATCTTCCTCATTTTATTACACTCCCTCAGTGACGACTCAGGAAGTCTTTAAAGTGCATGAGATGAGAAAACAGACACACTCCGTGAGTGTGAATGAGTTTTATAGTATAGACTTTCTGGGTCTTCACTGAGAGAACAAGAAGAATGTGAGGGAGATGAGATGCCACTCCATTTGGGGCCTAATGTGACAACAGATGTAATATTTTCACTTTCTCTGTGTTCAGGGGCAAATTGGAATTTTCAAAAAAACTTTAGTGTATATCCATCATCATAATTAAATTAAACATCTGTCCACTTCTACAACATACCTGGTCTGTGCACGTACTCGTTTTCAGTCACAACATTTTACATCTTATCGAGTTGGCTATAATGACATTGGTGATGTTGTAGTTAGCTGTCTCGCTACTTGGTTTTCACTTTATTTTTATATTTTGTATCGATTTATATTGTCTTTTAGACTAGAAATAAACTGTCAGCAACAGTGTTTGTGTTCAGTTTCTTTATTTTCTACTGTTTGTTTCTTTAGAGGTTTCATTCTGTTTGTTAGGGGTTTTATATTTTTGTTTATAAGTGTGATGGCCTTGTCTTAGTATTTTTTATGCTGCTAGAGTGGGTTCAATTCCTTCTCTCAACACTTCCTCATTGCTGTAAGGCACTCATTCCGCACCAAAGGTTTGATTAAACCAACGGCAAACCATGACGTGTGTGTGGAAACCAATGGCCTCTCCAACAGTTGATCCATGGTTGCTTCAAATCAAGGCTTGTCTGATTTTGCTCAGTTTGACAGTTGGCAGGGGTACTGAGATTTTAAAATTGTGGGGGTGTTGATAAATCGACGTGGCGTCGAATTCTAGTTCTAGTCTAGTGCAATACGATACCAAACACCAACCACTTAACAAATGTCATGATTTTGATTTCAGCCAAAAAAGAAAATGTACACGCACTTGCTTTCTGGCTGTTGGGACTGTGATTTTTCCCATCTCTGTGACAGGGTTCAGTGAGTACTAGACACCATTCTTGTACCGTCCCTACTTGCAAGGCGATTGAACATTCTCAGTTGGTTTCTTCATTTCGAATTACCAATAATTTTTTCGAGTAACCACATTTTTGTTTTTCCTTTTGTAACATGGAAGAAATGATAAAAACACTGAAAAATAATGTCATCATCAGTCGAGATCTCGTAGTAAAACAATTGAAGTGTGCGATGAAAACACTGCACTGTGTGTGAGTGGAAAAAAAACTGTCCCTCCATTGCTTAGCCACCCACGGTTTACCTTTAGTGTGTATTGGGGTATCAGTATATTAGATACATGAGCCCAGTTGCATGTATGCCTTGATGATCTAGAGGGCTATGCCAGCAGGAGTCACCCAGCTGGAAAAACCAAAGGATAAAGGCCAGACCAAATGTGGACAAAGGCCTGGCAAGGGGTCCTTAGTGCTGGCAGTGAGACTCAAATCCAAGACCCTTTCAATTAAAGTCTTCATCACCTTTCTTCTCCATACAGTCGAAACCATTTATAATAGGCTCTTATACAACAGGGATCAGGCTTTTCAAATCCGCATTTTTTTTCTTCCTCGTTATCTTCAGTAAAATATATTGGTTATAATAGGGATGCCAAGACATGGTCAAATTTAAAAAAAGCTGTTCTAGGGTACTTTTGCCACACTGCAATGAAAGAAAACATGATCACACAAGTGATGCTAGTGCAACCAATGCTATTGTAACACTAGTCCAGTGAAGGCAATCAAAGGAACAGGGCAGGGGGGGAGGCTATCTAGTGTGTGTACATTGTTCATGACTGATGATTAAAAAATTACAGGATTGGGCTGTTTGTATATTTCCCTTAGATATCTGTTATAACAGGGATTTTGCTCTGGTCCTACAATCCCTATTATATCTTGTTTCCACTGTAATAGGTAGCTAATTAAAATTTTGAATACAAAAATGAAAAATTCCATAAACCTTCTCTTTTACGTTTATTTTATTCCTTTTGAACAAGTTTCTTTCATTTCATGAGGCAGTACAAATGAGAAGGAAAATTGGCATAGATTAAAAGGTCATTACTCATCCAAACATAATATGTATTCCAATTTTTTAAATCATTAATGATGGGAGAGATAATCTAGAATTACATGCAACCACTGCATAATTCTATCCATCTAACTCTGATTTTATCAATTTTACAGGAGACACAAATAACTGATAACGTTCAGAGTTAGGCTGATAGAATTCGGCAGTGACCATATTCATGTATTGGAGAGACGGCCCAGATTGGAAAGAGAAACAGTTTCTTCGATACAGCTTTATTATAATAACTCCCCATAGAAAGGATTATGTCATACATAAAAGAGATCCCATTTTCACATAAACATTTCATACATGAGAAAAACGTTCCGCTTCCACAACAAATCATACACACCATTCTTCCAAGCATGGCCAACATTACATTGACACATCAAACACCACAATCCCATACATAGTAAATGCTTCAATTTCAATGGAACAACACTCCATCATTACAACATCATACACATTGTCAATTCAACCTTCAATTATGGCCCAATAATCATTTATGTCATATATAAAGAACGACAGAAAATCTTAACATGTGGATATTGCAAGAATAAATTATAGCAATGATTACGGCATTATCACGGCATTATCAGATACTGTATATACACATGGATATTAATCAATGTACACTAATTCATTCTGACCACTTCACTCAGATCCACTAATACATCACTCAGCTCCTCTTCCAATTCCATTATGAGTCCTGAAATAGATGAAATTTATATTTATCAATAATCCATTTACAAACAAAATTTAAAGAAGTCTTTACAAAGAACAAAAAAAAAACACACAAAAAACTGACTCTGTGGTGTAGTAATAGAGCACTCACCCACAAAATCTCAAGTCTGCGGTTTGGATTTCGGCCAGGTCAGAGAGTTTAACTCACTGCATGCCAGGGTTTTTTCCCCTGACAACTGAAAAGTGCAGTTTTCTGGTGTTTTAAAAAAAATCACATTGAGTCTATTTATAAAAATAAATCAAAAATTTTAAAAACTACACTAACCTGCTTGAGTTGTTCTTTTCAGTGGTGTAATAGTTATTTGTTCAGGAATATTTCAAAAAATAAATTCGTTTTAAAACAAGAATGTTTTTCTCTTTGTCTCTATTACTATTAATCGTACTGAATTTCGGTACATACTAATTGTCTAAAATGGGGTCCCAGTGGCGCAGAGGTATGGTTCTTGCTTCTGAAGCGAAAGGTACATGGTTCGATTCCCGGCAGCGTCGGTTATTTTTCTCCGTGAAACTCGGTGAAAACCTATATGCCACTCCCCTGATCCTATTCAGGTAGGTGGGATCAAAGAACCTAGTCTTATTGGAGACGGACGATAAACTTGGAGGTCCTGTGTGCACATTGCGCACATTAAAAATCGATAAGAGTAGGCCGTAAGGCTACTGTCCAGGCAAAACTAATCCCTCCACAAAGGTCACAGTGGGTTGATCTACATACATGGCTTTACTGCAATTGATGGCAGAGGGTATGTAATTCAGAAAAATCAAAAACAAGGTGCTACTTAGCGATGAATCTTGAGGAGGACCCTCCTCCAGTATTTCATATTCAGATAAGTGGCACAGAGGTACGGTTCTCGCCTCTGAGGCGAAAGGTACAGGGTTCGAATCCTGGCAGCGACATTGTCGAGTATTTTTCTCTTTGAAACTCGGTGAAAACATATTAGCCATATTATCTTGATCCAGAGAAATCCAGCCTCATAATGCTGGCCCAACACTGTAATAATAGTAAAAGTAAAAGGGAATTGGATAACAAAGAAAGAATAAGACCTGATTATACTGATTATATTGTAGCTACCATTCTTTTAGGAAACTTTTAACCAGGAATATAATTTACCATGAATTCCAAGCTTCTGCAAACCTGATCATAAACATGTTTCAGATCTATAAACACTGACACTACATTTTATGTCTCTTGCAACTTGCAATGCATTGTCGGCATCCTGAGTAAATCAAATGGTAAGCATAGAGAAGAAAAGTAATATGCGACGGATTGATCACATGCCTGCCAACAGCAGTTTCCTAAGTTTTAAAAAGTATTATGAAGACAACTATGGCTGAGTAAAGATCACTCAGGTCTGAATGCAAAGGGCTATGGTTCAACTCCTGCCTAGTTGTCAAGGAAAACACTGAATCTTCAGGTCATATCAAGCCGCCTTTGACCTTGAGATGACCTTACTGTAGTATAAGCTCATGTGCAACTATAAATACCTGTATTTGAATCTTTGTCCGCAATAAAATGAAGTACAAGTGGATTATTGTTGACTTGGATTGTCTGTAGAAAGGAAAAATGAATGGCAACAGATTAAAAATAAAAGAATGTAAAACGGTGCACAGTTCAGTAAATCGAAAACAGTTAATTTTAAGTTCACCTTGAGATTTCCTCGGCAGTGAGAAAGGGTCATAATTTCTGTCAAAGATAATTTACTTTCTATTGCCCTTGATTTTTTTTTAAAAGAAGGAAAGACAGTGGTTCAAACTACAAATAGCCGTGACAAACAAGGATTCTACAGACAAGAGCTTGATTTTTTTCCTATATTATTACATCCGTCACAGTGGGTTGATCACCTGCTTGGCTTAATAGCTTGATCCAGAGAAATCCAGCCGCATAGTGCTGGCCCTACACTGTAATGGTAAAAGGGAACTGGATAAGAAAGAAATTATTACATCCAACTTGTTTAACTTCTTGTGAAGCAGTGTTTTAAAAACCAGCAGACTTTGTGTGACACATGCAATGCATCCATATTTTTTTACATTCTCAAACATTTTTTTAAATTTCCAAATTTTTACCCAATCAAAAAAGATAAGTGTCTATTTGCAAGGCTTGCTGAATATCTCATCATGAGCATAAAAGCAATTTTGTACAACTTACTTGCACATTACATCCACTTTTAAGCTGCTTCTATAAGAAACCAAATTGCAGACACTCTTTCACCCCTATGGAATTATTTAACTGCCCACATCTTAAAGATCACAGACATCACAATCACCTTCACCCCACTCAATATAAATATAATAATACTTTTTTTTTCTCATCCAAGTTTGGAAATTTGTTAATGCACTATAAGCGGACACAGCAAAATTGAGTAGAACCAGCTGCCTAATAATAAATATGGCATTGCACTGCTGAAAAAAAGGATTTAACAACAACAAACTGTTTCTATAGCTCTAATCATTTACCTGGTATTTGTCATAAAAATTGACAATTCTTCGATTTGTTCCCATTCCCATTTTGCTGGCTTGTTCTGTCATGACTCCAAACACGGAGAGAAAAGATGGCTTGAGAGCTGTGTCAGGTGCCATCTGGCTTGCTACTGAAAACATTAATGAAAAGAGAGAATAAATAAATGGACATTCTATTTATACAAATAAAATTTCATGGAAGGATGGATAGTCACAAATGAAAAGTAATAGTGTAATATTATTACACATATATTTTCTTGCAGCCAAGGATATTTTCTTTTTTGTCTACAGCATACACATATTAGCCCTGTCAAATTCTACAAGTTGTAATTCATACCCGAGACATAATGGCCTGATCACCTGTTGTCATGAGTGGTGGTCTGCGCGTCTACAACTACAACCAACATACATGGCAGAACACTTGGCTGGCCCCAACAATGCAAAATCAATAGATTGCATTGAAATAAATGTGTGTATAAAAAAAAAATATGCATTAACACTTTAATGGCCATGAGGTTCCGGAACATATATAGTTGAAGCTTCCCATAAGCGGCATGCTTGGGAGAAGACTGGAAAGATGCCTTTTGTACAGTACAGTCACAATCACGATGTTAGGTCCCCAACTTTAACTACTCTCATCCCATGCAGTGAAAGTGAAAGATGCCTGTCCTCGCGCACCTGTCAAATCATGCGTCATAGTAATAAGTGGGAAATTTTGCACCTCATTGTTGCTGTTACTCAATGCCAGGTATCGCATGCAGTCAAGTGATACATTCGATTTTGAAAATTAGATGATAGCTTAGCGATAAAACCGCTTACGCAAGCATTTTCATGCAATCTTGGTGGTCCAGGCATTGTAATTTTATCTAATTTATACAGCCATGCCATTAATTGGAGCGTGCTTAAGGCCAAAGTGACTGTGCTTATGTGTGTGTAGATTATAGAGAAAAAAATCTATATGATAAGTGAAATTCAAAGTATGTCCTTACGCCTTTTAGGCCCATAGGGACGAACTTAACCCGGTTTCTGTATCGTGAAGTGGACAAGTGACAATTTGTCACTTTCTGGATAAGACACTAGTCTATTGCAGATACTTTTCCAAGTCTCATTTGAGAATTGGTACCCATTTCTACACCTGGGTCGAATAAGAAGTTTCTTGTCCAAGGAAAAATATGAAGTGCCTGAAGCCGGATTCAAACCCATGACCCTCTCCATGGAAGTCCACTGGCTAGACCACTCAGCCAACTCGCACCCCATAAGTCTCCGAGCTTGGGTCCAAAGCGTTTTTGAGGACGACATGCTTATGGGCTTTACAATATCAGAAATATCTCTATCCACATTTTCCTAGGTCTACCTCGTGGTTTAGTTCCTATAGGTTTACACACAAATATCCTTTTAGGGATTCTCTGCTTTTTCATTCTAGTTAATTGCCCAAACCATCTTAATTTTTTTTAAAGAACTTAATTGATTAACTTCTTTTTTTTTGTGCTCTAAATCTAAACTGCCTGTTTTAACTTCTTCTCTAATCTGAGTGTTTCTTATTTTGTCTCTTCTACTTTAGCCAACTGATCTCAGAAATATTTCTTTTGCCTGTAATCTAACTTTATCTCTGCTATCAAGTATCCTTGACTTACTTCCATATAATAATGTTGGACAATTGAATTCTTCTTCTACAGGTCTACCTGTAAAAATTCCTGCTTCTATCCTCAGCCTTAGCCTCCTCCATTCCTATTGTTTTCATGTCTTCATTTATACAGTCCTGCAGCTTTCTTCTTGGTCTACACTTCTTCCTAGTTCCAAATGACATCTTGCCGGAGGAAGGGTTGATCAAGAAATGATGTTCTGTCAACCACTATACTAGCACAAGTGCACATTCATACCAGAGCTTTCATCTTTTACTTTAAAACATTAAAACCAACCTTTCACCACCAAAACGCCGAGTCTGTCTGTGATGGCTATGGCATGTAGTCCTTCAATTCTGTGAGTAAAATATGAAGTATATATACAGTCTAAAAAAAATAAGAGGCAATCCTTAAAACAATTTATCATAATTGAGAAAAAGATCGATAAATCAAACACAATGTTAAAATTGCTCTGCACATCTATTCAGGTATACTATCACTATCATATCTACAACCAAGTTTCCTACAGTTTTATATTAAGGTATAATCAAAGAGATGGTATTCTTTACTTCGTCAAAAAATAAAAGTTTTTTACAATTCCCATTTTGTGGAGTGAAATATTTTTTTCTAAAACTAACAATAGGAGCTTGGCACTGTATTCAAAGTACTTGTAATTCCATTGTGAGCAACAAATTATGAATACTTACGTTGACATTAACCCCTGTAGGTACGTTTTAAGGCCCTGAGGATGACAAAAATGTAGAGTTTTCTCAGAAAGAGGATAAATTCACTACAAAAAGTTTTCCATATAAAAAAGATGTCTAAAACCGATTACCATGCGTAACTGAAGACAGAGCTCAAAATGCAAAGGATCAAGAGGTTCCAGACAGGTAATAAAAAATAAGCCCATTTTAGTGCCTCATTGTTTCTTTGGGCAATAAAATTTGACATCAACATCTCTCTCTCTCTCTCTTTATTGCAGCCATACAAATGTCCCTTCTTGCCCTGTTCAATCATGAATCATAGCAATTTTTACCCAGGAGGTCAATGTTGGGGTACCACTGGGAGTCAGGGTTGAAAGGGTTAAATCTGTTGTTCTAAACTGAAAACGTGCTAAGATCCTGACCTGGCCAATATCTTACGTACCTGTTCCACATGTAGTAACATTGCTGATCTTATAAAAGATCTTACTAAATCGCTAAGTTTAAGTGCCTAAAAAAATTCAAATTGAAGAGGAGCAGGCACTAATAGTATCTACCTAGATCAAGTTATCAAGAAAAGTAAAGATGGGAAATGTGAAAGTGCCAGAAATCAGCCAAAGAAGAAGAAAAGCGGAATGTCGAACATGGCAATTAAAGACAACCAATGAAAGACAACGCTGACTTAGTCGGAGACAGATGCTGTGCCAATCGAGCTGGTGAATCTTAAGCTCAATTATAATTTGTGGTGATGTCTTTCGTGAGTGTGAGTTCGATCTCCACTGTCGATTGGCTGTTTTTCTGGCACCTTCACAGTTTCCATCTTTACGTCTACTTATTTTGATCTAGGTCTCTAGATTACTATACACATAGACCAAGTCCAAGATATCTATGAAAAAAAAAAAATGATCGTCTTCATTCTATCATTCAGGGGACCAAGTGGTGCAGAGGTAGGGTTCTCGCCTCTGAAGCAAAAGGTTCCGAGTTCAATTCCGGGCAGCGACACTGTCGGGTATTTTTCTCCTTGAAACTCGGTGAAAACCTATATGCTACTCCCCTGATCCTATTGAGGTAGGTGGGATCAATAACCTAGTTCTATCGGAGACGGACGATAAACTCAGAGGTCCCGTGTGTACGTTCAAGAACCCTCGGCAGTTAAAAACCGTAGGAGTAGGCTGCAAGGCCGCTGTCCAGGCAAAATTAATTCCTACCACGAAGGTCACAGTGGGTTGATCACCTGCTTGACTTAATATCTTGATCCAAACAAATCCAGTCTCATAGTGCTGGCCCTACACTGTAATGAGAAAAGTTTAAAAAAGGGAATTGGATTATAAGAAGAAAGAAAAAAGATTCTATCATTCAAAACCAGTCTGAATTACAAAACACAACGGTTTTGTATTGATTGGGCTCAATTTCTTGACTGAAACACATTAGGGCAGTATACTTACTTCAGTCATTTTGTAATGTGTCACAAGAACGTGATATAATCGGATCAATGTTATTGTCTTGTTCGAGTTCGCTCAGTCACATTATTTGTCCACACACCCCCAGAACACTTCCGCCGAGTTCCTTTTCCCGGAAGCTGATTGATGCTGCTAGATGTCTAGAAGAACGTAAAAATGAATTATACTTTACTATTTCAAGTCACTTATTTTGATTTTGCTAGAATGAAAACGAGGTCGCAGTTACAGTTACAGTCAAACCCGCGTAACGCGACCGGCGTCGGATACGTCGATTTTCATCCATGTCCGTGATTTTAATTGGTCCTGCCTCGTAGGATACTTGTCTCAAAAGTTTTTGAAAAAATAAATGAGCACCCAATCAGATAAGTCGATTTGTCATTGGACGATGCATTGCAATGCATAATATCATCCTTGCCAGTGGCAAAATTGCCCCCAAAAGCGTCACTGCTCAACATCATACATACCTACAAGGTGAAAGAACGCGTCAATAACGACAACAACAAAAAAACAAAACAAAGCACACATATCATTATCATTTCCAGTACGTGTCCTTGTGAAATCTGAAACTTTCTTTCTCTTCTTTATCAATAATTGACAGCACGTTCTTTAAGGGTTTTCCATAACTCTTTTCTTTTCACAGAACCAAATGCCGTTTGTAGGTCAATAAAGCAAGCACGAACATTCTTATCATATCTATATGTTGCTTCACTTAATTGCCTGAGTGTATGGATATGGTCCTGTACACTTCTTCCTGGTCT
>JARBEQ010266824.1:0-10129 GCA_030265355.1 Tritonia tetraquetra
AAGTAAACTTTATTCATCCCTTTCGGGAAATTGGGCATTTTACAAAGGTGGAATCAATCATAATCAATCATAAATAAGTACAGATTACATTATACATATTACATAACATCACAACATATAATCATATAAATACAATAGTAACGTGTGGCCTCTCATTCATTCCTCACAATTGATGGGTCACCGACGTTCAGCGCCTCGTGAGCTGGGGCGATGTGTCTTGCTCAAGGACACAGCGTCCAATGGTCACCCATTCACACACTGACCACGGTCAATGTATACAAAATGGCATATAAAACTAGATTATATTATACTCGATAGATTATATCATACACAATAGAATATATATTGTTCACAATAGAT
Source organism: Tritonia tetraquetra (assembly GCA_030265355.1). Lineage (NCBI taxonomy): Eukaryota > Metazoa > Mollusca > Gastropoda > Nudibranchia > Tritoniidae > Tritonia > Tritonia tetraquetra. Next base: position 361 of record JARBEQ010266824.1, read on the forward strand.
ATTATCATACACACTAAATAATACTATAAACAAAGTTTCGATATGGATAATCAACTCATTCAAACTGTATACAAATTGATTTAGAAAATATATTAGACAAAGTCATAGAAACATATTATGTAAACATTCCCGGCGCCTTACCTTTTTCACATATCAATTTTCCCCCATAGTTCATGTCACATGATGCGGCTTACAAATTCCACGACCTGTCCATGTGTACACAATGGTTGGGTCTGCCTGGGTGGCCGGCATACGGTTCTGTAAATGCCGTTCTGTGTAGAGAAAAAAATAATCTTCGTTATAAATGGTATCAAATACAAATGACAAATGTTAAAGGTCCAGCAAAACTGTCATAGAACAAGAATCAAGCAAGGTGTGAAAATGTTGAAGTGCCAGAAAAACACAGAAATATAGCCATAGAAGATAAGTGGAATGTTGACAGTAGGAATCGCGGCGTACCACAACACCGCCTAGCCGGAGACAGAGGTCACGTTCTAACCAACTGAGCTAATTAGCCACCCCAAAAAGGTGGTTCATTAGTCAAGGCATTCGTGCGCTCATATCGTCCGACATCGCCCACTGGTATGAAATCAAACTCCAATCGAAGAGAGACCAACTCTTCCTTCGCGGAACAACAATAACAAACAGCGAGAGACGGACATGGAAAATGCGATGAAGCATTATGTTTTTTTGTTTTTTTAATCAATTGAAGGGGATCAGGCACAAGAAAAGTATCAGGCAAAGTTTGAAAATATTAAAGTGCCAGAAAAAAAACAGAAAAATAGCCATAGAAGAAAAGTGGAATGTCGACAGTAGGAATTCAACCCACACCGCGGCGTACGAAAAAGGCAAACGGTATGTCTAGTGAGGGTCGAACATATACTAGGTGGGAGACTAGCTCGGTCGTTAGAGCTGCGGGCTCTGTCTATTGCTTGGCGGTGTTGCCGTTCGTTGGTGAGGCTTTGATTCCCACGATCGACTTACCACTTTCCTTCTTCTACGACGGTTTTTCATATGTTTCATCTTTACTTCACACAATTAATGTTAATGCCGAGATGTTGATGGAAAACACACACGCACATATCGGTCACTTTCTTATCCAGTTCCCTTTTACCATTACAGTGTAGGGCCAGCACTATGAGATTGTATTTCCGTGGAAAAAGATATTAAGCCAAACTGGTGATCAACATATTGTGATCTTTGTGGTAGGAATTAATTTTGCCCGGACAGCGACCGCTGAGCCACTGGGACCCATACATTTTCCATGTGAAATTTCGTGCTCCAGAAATCAAATAGATCATCGGGCCTAATCCAGACGAATACATTTGTATTACATTCCATTTCCATGGTATGTTGAATCCATGCTGTGTCCAATCCTGAACTTGAAATGACCTCTTTGTCCGTTATAATTATTTCATAAAGGGGACTTCAAATCCCTGGAGGGTATTTTAGACCTGTTATCTTTGTGTTATCTGCATTGACATGATTTTATTCATGCCCTTGAGTTCATAAAATATTCTCAGTACCTGGCCTAAATTTGAACTTGGTTTGTTTTTTTTTTCCTTCTGAGTTTATTGCCTTCTTTTAGAATTCTTAATTCTTGCATAGTTTGTCCTTCCTTTTTCTTTTGGCAATCATTTGCCTGTGGGCTACGGGCCATTTATCTCCTGGTTATCGTACTGCGGGGAGTTGAATCTGCCCCTAGACAAAACCAATAATCTCGAACTCATAACGATTCGAACACCTACGTGTACGCTGGTAGACTCATCCCCCTAAGTTAACAGTAATCATTGGGCTCAATCAAAAATACAAATAAATAAATAAACCTCACTCCAATCGTTGTATTACTCGGAAAAGGCCCTCACTCCATAGCGTCGGGGCTATGGGACAACTGTATAATTCCCACTACCGTGGCAGGCTAAGATTCAGACCTATATTGACTTACCAGCAAGAACATCGATCTTTTTTTGATTGCTCAGTGATGAGAATGAATAATTCGAGGAAGAAAAGAGAGGAGGGATCATGATGTCACATTTACCGTTCGGCAACACTGGGGGCCCAAAACACATCGCAGGGAGGGTGCTGGGAGAGTATGACATACAACACATACACATAACAGGGAGTGCGAGAGAAACGTTGTTTAGCCATCGTCACCTCGTTCGCCATCGTTAGGGCCCCAAAAGCTCTGCCTACTGGCTTTCAACTAATGATCAGTGACAACAACAAACACACATACATACACACATGCACACACACACACACACACACACACACACACATACACACACACACACACACACACAGACATGAACAGAAACCTCGCCCCACTGAAAATCCACTCCAAAGAAGGCATTGCTTTCATACGACCAATTGCGCAAGATGCTGGCGAGAACTAACAACGATTAGAAAAGCAGCCAGGACGTCACAATCGGAGCGCTGAAACGCGAAAGGCCCTCTTCACAGTGATATTTAGGTTCACGAGTTTTGGACAAAGGGAGTTAACTCAATTAATTATGTGCACGCTTTGACAACGTGTAGGTTGTTCCCCTTTGTTTAGATAAATGGAAAATCCGAAGGGATACCACCCTTGACATTCATTGTATATCTAACTTAGAAAACTGGTCTACACCAATTTTGATGTATTGGCAGATTCATCTTAAATTGCATTCAAATCGTAGATTGACAGAAACAGTTGTAGGACTTTATTGTGGGTACTAACTTTGTGAAATAATAAAAATAGATTTGCCATGTTATAGAGCTAGGTGTCGAGTGTTTAGGCTCCTTTATTGTCAGTGTATACAAATATACGTAATCTGACCAGAAAAAAAAAAAATCGTATTTCAATTCAAGATTGATGTTTTTTGTCTTCTCCCCATTGCTGGCTTATTTTGATCTATTTGTTGTGTGTGCATGTTTATGTTTGTGTGTGTGTGTGTGTGTGTATGTATGTGTGTGTGTGTGTGTGTGTGTGTGTGTGTGTGTGTGTGTGTGTGCGTGTGTGTGTGTTCATGTTTGATAGCTGGAGTGTTTTGTCACCATAATGAGATTAAATGATAATTCACGATATACTATCAGATATGATCGCAGCCAGATGTACAGATGGTTCAAGGGGCAACGTATGCCCTATAACTTTACCTGCGCATTAAAACAAGGAGTAATACTAGACAAGGCAAATTATATCCGTGAGGCTACTCCTGGGATCGAAATGTGTATAATATGCTTTAGATAAAAAAGGGCAATCTGGAATCATAATCTTCATCATCGTTGCCGTCGTCATTATCATCGTCATCATCTTTAACTACAACAATAGAATCATTGTCACCACTACAATTACCATAGTCATTAACACCAATATCACCACAGTGTGATGGCTATCATCATTATCAATCTCACCATTATGAATATAAGCGTCATCAGTGGACTGATCAACTGCTTGTCTGATTCGTTGATCCACATCAATATCCAACCCTGTGTTCAGACACACTTGGTGGTTGGGGTGCCTGATTTATGTCAAATACTCTGTGTGCCTATCATGGCTGGAAATGGGGGTTGGCCTCAATGCTGCTCTTCGGTATTAATGGGGTTTGATCAAACAAAAACAAAAAAATCACCAAGAAAGAGTCAAAATAATTACCAAAAGCCATAATCGATTGCACGCGATTGTTTAATCAAACTACAATGTACATATCGTTTAACACATTCCTAACTCAAAGACTAATGAAGACTAATTATAAACTAAATCATATATTTCATCATTCTTTCTATGTTATGCTCTTTCTTTCGTATCCAGTTCCCCGTTAAGATTACAGTGTAGGACCCGCATTATGAGGCGGATTTACTCTCGTAGGCCAAGCAGGTGATCAGCCAATTGTGGCTTTTTCGTGGTTGGAATTAATTTTGTCTGGACTAGGTCCTTTTGACCTACTCTTCTCGATTTTGAACTGCTAAGGATTCTTTAACGTGCACAACTTGCACCACGAGGGACCTCCGAATTTAACGTCCGCCTCGGATATGACTAGGTTATTGATCCCACCTACCTTCATTGGATCAGGAGAGTGGCAATAGGTTTATACCGAGTTTTATGAAGAAAAACAACAGCTATCGCCGATGTGATTTGAACCCGGTACCGCTGCAAAAGCCAGAACCATACATCTGAGCCACTGGGACCCTTATGTTATACTCATCAATGATTTGTTTTGTTTGATCGAACCCCATTAATACCGCACAAAGCAGTGTTGGGGCCAACCCCATGTTCAGCCATAAAAGATACACAAGATACCCGGTATAAATTCAGGCACCCCGACTACCAAGCATTGTTAAGCCCAGGTTTTGGAAATCCTCTAGATCAAAGAATTTCAGACAAGCAGGTGATCAGCCCACTGTTTCATAAACTCGTTATTGACACTATGAGCAATACACTGGGCAGTATAAAACATAATTATGGTCAATAATCAATTAATTTAGCATTTGTGGTCACCTCCTCAGCTAGGTAAGAACTGGGAGAATGTACCACAGTGGGCGCTCATCAATGATCAATATGACAAAGCGTAGCATCTTAAATAGCGTTTAGCTAAGACAATTTGTTTTGGTTTTTTATCGTAAATATTATATGGATAGCATCATTTCGACAGGCAGGTAATGTTGATGATGTCCAGTCACATAATTGTGTATTCAAATGATAGTTTTTCAACATTTTTGTATTGCGAAAACCGAACTCCAAAACAAAACAAACAGTGTTTAAATATATGTTACGTCGTGTCAACAGGCACTTTGAAATGTCCTGCGCCGAAAAGACACCGTCGTATCTAGGTGACGGTTTCGCCTCTAGAGCGGAAGGTAATTGGGTTCGGATCACAGCGAAGACGTTGGGATCCCCCCCCCCCCCCCACCGAACTTTCTACAGTTGCACCGCGTTACCACGTGGATTCTGTATGGAAATAAATACTATCGGAGATGGACTATGATCCGGAAGTATCGCCTGTCATTATACCTATAACGTGTTGTCAAAGGCGTAAAACTAACAATTTAATAAATGTTCACGTTATCTCGATTAGATTGCGTTAAGAAGGGGTGGATGTTTTTATCTGCCTGAAGAGACTTGTTCAACGATTTCTCTAATCGCTCAGCACACTTTAGAAACTCTCATGTTCCAAAGCAGGATGGTTGGTTTATTTATCAATAAAGACAGCGAATACGTCTCATTGAATTTATTGGGCTGCAGCGGGACGAGCAATATGAAACCAAACGCTTTTGTTATCAATCTGACCTGGGCATCCTTTAAAACCGGAGCTTGCGTGAGGGAAAAAACATAATTATCGTTATATTACCATTGCTATCTAGGTTTATCTATATCAGCTGATGTATATGTAGGGTGTCTCATCTCCATTGCACCGCATTTCGCACTTTTTCAAATGTTTTTGAAAACCACCATATCCGCAGTTCGTACCATCACAGCACCGCATTTCGTACCATTTCACATCATTTTGAACACCACCTATCGGCAGTTCGTATCTTCACAGCACCGCATTTCGTATCATTTCGCATCATTTTGAACATCACCATATCCGCAGTTCGTACCTTCACAGCACCTCATCTCGTACCATTTCACATATTTTTGAACACCAACATATCCGCAGTCCGTACCTTTACAGCACAGCATTTCGCACTGCTTCATATCTTTTTTTGAAAACCACTATAACCGTACCGTTTTAAGTTATGGTATGGGTTAGTTCAGCGTGGTACGAATCACGGTTTAACTTAATTGGAAACGGTGGTCATAATATCCTGTAGGTCTTGTTTGGCTTTCTATATGTTCACATCTATGGTCAAATTGGATTGTTGCAAGTGTCTTCCGTATCATGTAGAATAGATTGTCTCAACTCCAACAATCTGATCTTCAATCTAAATCGCTGTAAAGTTGATTTGCATGTCATCGTTATTAGATTAGAATGAGTAGGGGCGGATGCATTTTATCTGATATGATTTGTTCAGGGATGTCTCCTGCTAGCCAGGTACTATTTTTTTATCATTGGGATCCTTGATATGTTCGTGCCAATGTTGACGGTGTTATTATGGTCAAACATCGATATATGATAACGTCTAACGTGACGGAAGAGTCGTTTTATATCATTGTTATTTGACCGAGTTATATCAAACTTGTATTGATGCGAGTTTTAACGAGCCATCAATGCACAGTTTGATATAAACAAGTCAAATAACCATCATTTCATAACCGTGTCACTACTGTGCAACACTTCGCTCGCTAGGAAAACAGCATTTACTTCGTGAAATTAAAACGAAAATTACGATTTATTTTTTTTAATCTGTAACCTAAAGTCGTTGATTTTAAATTGTATCGTTAAATAGCAACGGTGATTGAACTAATAAAAATAATAGTTCGCGTTCTAGATTTTCAAGTGACCTAGATTGTTTTCGAATCAACTATCTTAACTCTAGATAGTTTAATTGTTGAAATTGATATAGAATTTGCCACCATAAATTGGAGGTTGAAAAAAAAGTTTTCGCAGCGTATTGAATGTTACTTTCTTCGTTGTTAACTATAACATTTGGGCTTGCTTGTGTTCGAGTGTTTACGTCCATGATAGTTACACTCCTTGATTACTTGTCCCTTTGGTATTTATCTTTGAAAATTAGTTCAGCTAAATTATCTCAAACGGTCCCATAGTATAGATATTCATTTTTATTTCTTTCTTATCCAATTTCATTTTACCATTACAGTGTAAGGCCAGCACTATGAGGCTGAATTTCTCTGGATCAAGATATTAAGCCAAGCAGGTGATCAACCCACTTTGACCTTTTGTGGTAGGGATTAATTGTGCCCGGACAGCGGCATTACGGCCTGCTCTTATCGATGTTTACCTGCCAGGGATTCCTTAACCTGCGCAACGTTCACACGGGACCTATTGGACTAGCTTCTTGATCACACCTACCTGAATACGATCATGGGAGTGGCTTATAGGTTTCTCACCGAGTTTCACGGAGAAAAATACCCGACGCTGCCGGGAATTGAACCATGAACCTTTCGCTTCAGATGCAAGAACCGTACCTCTGCGCCACTGCGACCCCAATATTAATATTTAAAACATTAACATACTATGAATCCTTACCAGAGAATTCTTTTAAAGAAATTAAATCATGTGTTTACTATAATTCAATATGGAATATTCAAAACTGAAAAAACGCGTCTCTAGATAATACGTAGCTAGGATAGGTCAGCGGATTGCGGATGAATAATTGTTATTTATCATCTGAAATATCAAAGTTATCTAATGGCCATACCGCGCTGAAAATACCGGTTCTCGTCCGATCACCGAAGTCAAGCAACGTCGGGCGTGGTAAGTACTTAGATGGGTGGCCGCTTGGGAACAACACGTGTTTTAAACATAAAAGAAGAGAGAAAAACTAAGTTATGTTAATGGGGTTTTGTTCTCTTAAGGTCACTAATATCCATGGTATAACATTCGTTTTCACTATCGTTGTTATCAAAGCTTACCTCAATCGACCCAAATAATAGAGAGTCTCGGATCACAGCTTAGAATGCTATCATAGATAGTCTAAACAAGAGTGTGACACACACCGAATCCATTTCAATACCTCCCAATAGCTCTCAACGAAGATAACAAAGAGGTTGAAGTGGGACTTTAAATAACATTAATGATTTAGAGATACTACAGGCAAATATAGCGGATGAATATTTTTAAAAGTTTGAAAAAAGAAGCAGGCGGTTGGTGGGGCCCCTTATGTGGGTCGGGGGGTGCTAAAACGGTCCACACTCTTTCCTTTGTCTTCTATCCCCCTCACCTGTCGTCCCTGATCCCATATAGCTTTCTGTTCTCGTCCTGCAATGATATGATCTGGTTTTGCTTGGGGTTTGGGTCTCTTGCCGGGTGGAAATATTCATTTGTATTCTTATTTTGTTATTTTTTGAGAGATGATATTTTTTTCCATGTAAATCAGTATGTATTATTACAATATAGATTACTGTATATTTTACGAATTGAGTATATCCCTCCTGCAGGGGCTGCCTGAGTGAACCTGTTTCAGTCACCTCAGACCGTGATAGGGAGTGACTGATCTGCTGGAATCTACTTCTGTTCTATCTTTGACTATGTATCTTCCCCCTTGTCTTACTTTCTCTCAAGCGCCCATGTGACCCATGGGTGTTGCAGGCGCCTCTTTCTAAACCTTGATTTGTTTGAACCATGTGGCGGGCGCTGAAAAGGAAAAAAAAAGAAATGAAAAAAAAGAAGAGGAAGTAAGTTATTTCAGATTTGAAATATCAAGTGTGAAACACGATTGTTATTTCATACTATATATTTCTCTTTACGTTACTAAGCACACGGTATAACAAATTATTATATTTTTCTCATCTTAAATAGAGCCACAGATGGTTGACCGATTCTGATCAATGTTACATTTATACATTCTATCATTACTTTTTTTTAACAGCGATATTCATTCAAATCATACACATTGTGCACGGATTTTTGTTTGTCAACCATTTTAACTGATACGTTATCCTTTCAACAGGACGTTATACACTGTATCATTGACACAGTACTTCAAAACTTACATACACAATTAAACACTGTAGTTGATTATCATTGTATACGTTATGATATTATATTATTAACATTGCTTGTTGTTGCTTTTTGTCTCCGATTGTCTCCGATTGTCTCCGATTTCCTCGATTGTCTGTTCATACCTCTCCGATTGTCTCTCATTGTCTCCCAGATGTCTCCCATTCTCTCCGATTGTCTCGATGGTCTTGTATTGTCTTCGAATGTCTCCGATTGTCCCTCCCACGTCTCCGATTGTCTCCGATTGTCTCCGATTGTCTCCGATTTCCTCCGATTGTCTGTTCATACCCCTCCGATTGTCTCTCATTGTCTCCCAGATGTCTCCCATTGTCTCCGATTGTCTCGATTGTCTTGTATTGTCTTCGAATGTCTCAGATTGTCCCTCCCACGTCTCCGATTGTCTCCGATTCTCTCCGATTGTCTCTGATTTCCTCCGATTGTCTCCGATTGTCTCCGATCGTCTGTTCATACGGACCGAACGGATGTGGCACACTTATCCGCTTGGATCCTAATAGGTGTTACCGGAGGTGGCATGTCGGGTTGAGACACAGCTATGATATGACCTTGAATCGGGTGGAGTTTCGAGTCCTCAAACTAGCCGGTCTAGGGGCACCACCAACCTCACGGTAAACAAAGATAAGTTGGAAAAGAAAGACAGTAGTCCCCAGCAAAATAGCCAAACAAAACAAAACACAACAAACATAAACAAATCCAATTCCAAATAAAAGACTACAAAGTCTGATTTGCCAACACTAAGAATTTATATTTTCTTCTTATACAACATTATGTGTTGATTTTATCATAACACAATTACATGTCTTCGAAACAACAAACCTTGGGTCACAACTTGAAAAAAATGAAGAGAGTTTTATTTTATGGGTCTGAACTTAAACAGAAAGTTATAAACAGATAGGTGAAAGCTACCCTTATAATTGCGAAAACAAAATATAAAGACAACGTTGAAATAGAGTTAGTCGAGGGCAATCTTCTCCCCACGTGGCAAGAAATGAAAGCGAAATGTGGCATCCGTGGTCATTGCAGCTAAGAGCCGTAATCGCGTTGAAATAGGCGTTAACGGTTTTGAGAAAGAAATTCACGCCCAATGTGGTAAATTCTCCCAGTTCTTACCTAGCTGAGGAGGTGACCACAAGGGCTACATTAATTTGTTT
>JARBEQ010266835.1:0-10128 GCA_030265355.1 Tritonia tetraquetra
GTGCCTTTCATGGCTGAATATAGGGCTGGCCCTAATACTGCTCTGTGGTATTAATAGGGTTCGATCAAACAAACAAACAAAGGTAAAAGAGGCATGTGAAAAAGTGATAACTGAGTTATCCCATTATGTTCATCGGCCATTTCGCTTGTTCGTCCAAGAAAGGCTTTTGTCTCTTTTACCCAGAGTCGACTTCTTACGATAACATTCAGTACAAATATGGCTGGTATATTGCTGCTTTTAAAGGAGAAAAGTTGGCATGAAGTTCGTGCTGTGGAGGATATTTCATAATATGTAGTTTTTTTTATCATCTGTCCTTTCATGTCACGCCTTGGTATGGCTTAGCTATTGGCCATAACAACTTTTGTCAATGTGTAGATAACTGTTTGTCATTACTTATTCAAAATCACAGTAACATGAACAAACCCTCCACAAAATATTAATCTGTTTTTTGTATACTCATCCAATATGAAATTTTATTATGATTAACATTTGGTTGGGGTTGTTTGTTTTTTTTATCGAACCCTATTAATACTGCAGAGCAAATGCAGGCACCCCGACTACCAAACATGACTGAACACAGAGCCGGAAATTCTATTGATCCAAGAATCTCAGACAAGCAGGTGATCAGCCCACTGTGTCCACAACTCTTTGCTGGCACCATGAACAATACACTGAGTAGTATTAATCAAAGACAGGCCAATAGATTAATTTACTGTAGCCCTTGTGGTTGCCCCCTCATTAATAAAAAAACACTCTTGGCAAATATCAACAATGATACAAGATCCAAAAGGTTACGAATTTTCGGAGGAAGTGTTATTTTAAGGAAGTGTTATTTTAAGGAAGTGTTATTTTAAGGAAGTGTTATTTTAAGGAACAACACATTCTTATTTCATGATGTTACCATAACACTGTGGGTTAGTGGACAGTGACCCACTATCTTGTTCGTATATGATTTGAAGTTGCTATAAGCTAGATTCAGTCATTTCAAGGAGATCCCTGTATTGAAAAGAAATAAAAACAACTGACCTGTGATTTAAATGTGTTTGCTTGCTTTGCTTCTATTGCCTTTAGCAATTCTGGCATTGTTTCTGGCAAACCGTTCTTCTTGGCGAGGGCTACAATCTGTCCATATATCCGAGCCACTTCTTTCAGTCCAATGTCGTGAACCTCTTGGGGAGTCTTGGAGCATGTGAGGTGAAAGTTCAAACATTGCTGGTACCATCCCACCCCGTTTGGCAGCGAGCTGATTCCATCTTTGGGACGAGCACTTCCCAGGTAGTGCTGAGGAACAAACAGGAATGTTTTCTTTCTTTCTTATTCAGTTCCCGTTTACCATTACAGTGTAGGGCCAGCATTATGAGGTTGGATTTCTTTGGATCAAGATATTAAGCCAAGCAGGTGATCAACACACTGTGACCTTTGTGGTAGGAATTAATTTTGCCCGGACAGCGGCCTTACGGCCTACTCTTATCGATTTTCAACTGCCAAGGGTTCTTTAACGTGCGCAACGTGCGCACGGGACCTCCGAGTTTATCGTCCGTCTGCGATAGGATTAGGTTCTTTCATCCCACCTACCTTTCGCTTCAGAAGCGAGAACCGTACCGGGTTCCATTCCCGGCAGCAACAGGTATTTTTCTCATTGAAACAAACATGAACACAAACGTATTAAATCAACCTTTTCATACACCCGTGCTTCTATCTTTTGGGGAGAAAATATGAAATGATTTTAGATAAATTGGATCAGTGCTATATTTCGGAGCCCACTATCCACTTTCAATTGCATTAGGAATGTTAGAAAGACATGGCCCTTCGTACATTCACAATTGGACTCTTCTAAAAACAAACAACGTTAAACTGCCCAGTGGCGCAGTGGTAAAGAGCACTTGCTTACGGGAAGTGAACGATTCAAATCCAGGTCAGATCTAAATTGTTGTTCAGCTTTGCAGGTTCAAGTCCTATGGAATATATACTGGAGGTCCTGCCTCTGAAACGATCTTTACGTGTCGAAACAAGCAAAAGTATTAACATTATAAAATGAATATTCACGGTCAAAGGTCATTGTGACATCAAAGCCAGATAAGTCGACTCCGTTTAATCGCATCTCGATTAATTGTAATTGTATTTCCCCCAAGAAACAGAATGAATTAATTCTATATGAAAGTCACTGGTTAATCGCAATTTTAGATAATCGCAACACTTTTGCCGCTCCCGTCGTGTTGCGATTAACCGGAGTCGACTGTAATACTACTTAACGTATTTCATCCTCTCTATCACTAATCTCATGCATTATCAACATCACTAAAATTATGCCGGTGTTCGACATGTGATGATAAAACTCGTATCTCATAATGTGATAAGCACAGCATGATAACGATTGGCCAGATAATGGAATTATTATCTAAAACTAATTAATAATACACCGAAAAAATACTTTTATGTCAAACTCATTCTGTCGTGAATAACAAATAAGATGGATGTTCTATACCTTCAAAATATAGCATTTCAAGTCTGCAAACGCTAGAATTATTGAAGTCTTGATGATGTCAGAACACTGGGTTTTATATGTCTGTAAGACGCCAGGAGCAACCCCAGAATTGCTTTCTTTAAAAGGTTTCATCAGGCCCCAGTCTTCTATCGGGGTAGATATGATGATATCTAGCTGATCAGGAATATCTTGCTGTCAATATTAGGAAATATAAAAAATCAAATCTTGACCATTAATGAGTATTAGTATCATATCTATATCTCGGAGACAATGTTGACATCATTTAAATGAGATGAAACCCTTTCTATCAATACATTTCTTAGCTGTACAATTATTCCTAACTTTTAAGAAGCTCGGGCACGAATTTGGATTTGTTTGGTTGTCCAGATTAAGAGGTGCACTTTTGACTATTCAAGGTTGAACATTCAGCTGAGCATAGGGCTACTGAGAAGCGTTAATGTAAAATGAATAAGAAGCCAACCAAATTGAGAAAAAATGCAATTATGACAAAAGCATCGTACTTTATATCGCATTGACCATGATTAACATCCTCTTTGTAAGGCTTATAGAACAGTTTTATTTCATCACATAGGTAGTAAAGAAGAAAAACGCCTTCGTCTATCGCCCTCATGCGCCAACCAATAGAATGATAAATAATATTAACAAACATAACCTTACACCGAAAGGTACTAAAAAGGTTATTGATATAAAGAAAAAAAGATTAAGAGACATACGCTCATTCAGAATGGGCATGGTATTTTATTACAGTGTGACGGTTCATTGAATACAACAATCTCTTCATCATAAAATCATAATATATACATACCATCGAATATTTAGCATTGGCGATTCCCTTTTCTACACCTTTTTTCATCATAGCAACCACCTGTGCCACCTGGAAAACAATGCAAAGATGTTACACAACATTGTCAATTATATGCATTACGTATAATGAAATAATGCTTATTCAAAGACCACCACTACCACCACCAAGTAGTCTGAAGGACAAATATAAAAAGTCTAGCTCTTTAATAAGCGGAGTTGAAACATACTTTACGAGTTTAAGTTGTGGAAAGAACTTTATTGTGCCTACTGTAGACATGATACCCTGTGTTTTTTGCCCAATCTGAGAAAACTGGGTTTTTTTTCAATTTCACAACCCTAACAGCCAGGTAATGTCACTATCGTGTTATTATTCAGAACAACAACACTATCAACAACATGAAATGTTGATTATCTCAAATTGGATTTGAACCATGCACATTCCTTACTTTACTTTTACTTTTCCGATCCAGCGGCCACTTGAGCCTGCTTGGCACTTCGGCCTGGTGCCACGGTGAAGTATCTGCATGTCTGTTGTAGTTGTTATAATTTGTTGGTGTAGAGGGTGTTGTGGATGTTAGGCTTGGGTGCTAGAATCTGTTGTCTGAGGTCTTAGAGTGGGAGGCATTCGAATAGGTGGTGGGTGGTGGTTTTATTGGGAAGAGGCGTGATGGGTCTATACTTGGTTTAATTTTGCTCATCCCTTATAACCATTGACCTCCCCTTACCATTTTTATTGAATGCTTAACCACTGAGTCACTACATAGCATTCCTTCACAATTAATTTCAGGAAGAATCCTAAAGAGACGTTAATACAACAACTGAGCCCGTGGCTCAGTTGTCATCGGAGCGCGGCGGACCGGGGTTATGTCCCGCCTGGTGCGGGATTTTTTTGCTGGACCTTTCAGAGTCGTCATAGCTCTACCCTGGCAATTCACGTGGAATCTTCTCAAGTTCTATTGAACCGGCTTTGATATGACCTTTATGGAAAAAAAGGCGTTTATCTTCAAACTTTAGAACTTTTTTATGTAACCTACTAAATTGTAATCAAAATTGCCATTCTTTATCACGATTGACTTATCCACTTTTAACAATTAATTAAAAATAAACACTTTTTACTTTTATAATGACATTGTAAAACAGTATACAGAACTTGATACACTATTAACCAACAATCAAAACAATATATGTTTTTTAGTAACACCCTTTTACTCTAACATAAGTGGGGTGCCAACTAACATAACGTTCACAAACAAAGAGAGAAATAAAGTCAATCTTACTCTGGTAGAAAAATTGGAAAGTTTTGTTTTCAGAACCTCAAAATCTTTTGCGTCTTTGAATTCCATGTAGGACACGATCAAGTTAGAGTCTGTGTGGATTCCCTCCAGGTAGTTCAGGGGTAGGAAGTAACTATCAAAGACGGGAAAAAGAGGTTTGATTCATTATCTAATTGTTTGTTTGTTTGTTTGGTCAAGCCCCATCAATGCTGTAATATTAGCATTGGGGCCAGTCCTAATGTGCATACCGAATGGCGCACGAGTGACGAACACACCGCAATGCAAGCAATCACAGCCACCATGATTGGGCAAATCTTTATAATATGTTGAAAAGGGCGTTAAACTTCAAACGTTATTGTTTTATCATGAAGGATGGATCCAAGAATTTCAGACGAGCGGGGAATCGACCCGCTGTGTCCATCGTCCTGTATTTCCTCTGTGGTATGAATGCAGGAGAAAAATTGCGTATTTGGGCATCACATTGGAGGCAATAAAAAATTTTTTAAAAATAATTCACGAATTGTGGCAAAAATGAGGCAAAGTAGCAAAATGTAATCTCACATGTAACGTTTGACACATTAGGGATACCGATTTGAATACATTACGATAAAACTCTTCAGAGCAATCATTAACACTAACCATTATGATATCAATCTAAATTCCAAGTAAAGCATGAGATGAGTGAATGAGAGTGTGCGAATTTGGTTCAATACAAGTGAAACTATTTGATTTTTTTCAGCTGTGAACATTGAGCACAATTATGAGGCTCGGTCTGGACATTCATATTCAATGTATTTAAGACTCTGTGAGACAGTTAGCCATTCCTTGTATACGGCCATTCTTTTTGAACAGATCAAATATGAATATGAAAATAATTACCTTCTATATGGTGCTCCATCGATGTAAAGTTTTAGGTCAGTAACAAGGAGTTTATAACTCAGAGCAACACTTTTACTACAGCCACTCACATCCAAGGCTTCTGCTGTTTTCAAAAATTCTTTCATTTTTGCCTGGCAAAGAAAAAATAATAGAAATGAGACATGGTGGCCTAGCGCATGGGACAGAGACTTCAATAGCGATGGTTGCAAGTTCGAGTCTCAACCCAAGCGCTTTTTTTTCTTTTTATGAGCAATAAACTTCATTCCGATAGCCTCACTCGATCGAGCTGTGGAAATGTAAAGTTCGGAGAGTAAAGTGCGTTAGACCAGCGCTCAAAGTGGAAGAAAGAGATGCAGACAAAGGAAGAGATGGGAGGGATAACATCAGGGAATGGACAGGTAATAGGCGAGACTTTGACAATGGCGAGATAGCGAGATGAATGGAGAGAGTGGTCGTCAAGGTCGTCCTGCGGTCGTTGAACTGGCCTTTCTGTGCCAATAGCGTCCAAAAACACACAAAAATAAAATGGTCGTCCAATAGGCATGTGCACTAATCGATACTAGCCACTATCGAGTGTTCTATCGATCGATAGTGAATGCAAGGGGAATAGCTATAATAGTAGAAAGTGTGCGCAAAACTCACAGAAATTTTATTTTTTATGGCAAGACTATGTGGCTTCATATTAAACGAGTACCAGTATCGATTAGTGCCCATGCCCATCTTCCAGACTACGGAGCAGCCTTATGAAATATTCGTATAATTATCTTAGATAGACAGAAATACCAGTCTCCGACATACGTAGACGTTGGCCTGAATGAAAAAAGAACAACAACAACAATCTAGATATCCTTACCTCTCGTTTAGTGTAAGCCTCCTCGGATACATCATCCCATTTATCATCATACTGGTGAAAGCCACAAAACGCTGCCAGCTCAGGACTTTCTGATAGGCGCCACTGCCATACTTGGTTGCACAGAGACAAAACAGCTTCGTCTGCATTTCCCATGATATTTTTTTTGTTTTGGATTGTGTTTGTCTTGTCTTTGAAAGAAATAAAGATGTAGAGGGCGTGGTATAAGCATGCAATAATCTGAAGTTCTAAAAAGTTCTAACGTTTGAAGTTTTACGCCCTAATCAACACAGAAATTGTAGAAAATTCCAAGTAAAACTCCAGAGCAGAGCACCAAAGTCTGAAGCTTGAGAGGCGTCCATGAATCGATTTTTATCCATATCTAGTTATACCTTCCAATACCTTATACTTACTACACGTAAATAAACACGTGTGAATAGAAATCCTTTGAACGCAATATGAAGACGGGAAATGTTTAATATGAATAAACACTGCACAGTTATAGATATTTGTAGAGTGTGACGTTACGTCGTTATAATTTGTGTAGTGATATGTACAAACCTGACACCGAAAGGTAGAACAGAAAATGATAAAGGAAGAAAGAAAGGCTTTTACCATTAAGCATACCGTACACATTTAATGAATATCCACGCATGATGTCCAGTCTTAAAACACATCCACGCATGATGTCCAGTCTTAAAACACATCCAAAATACTATAAATTGACAAAATGAATTTTATTGAATATCCAGCAACACACATGATGTCCGGTCTTAAAACACATTCAAAATATTATAAATTGATAACGAATAAAAACCAAAACCAAAGTGCCACAATACATAACCCACATCAGGTCATTGCCTGTTCCGTACACATGGTGTGCATTCTAATTAGCATAATCCATCCCTCGTTTATTACAGTGTATTATCATGATATTGTCCTCCCTTATCATTTGACAACTGATTTCATTTAGAATATAATATACGGTTAATTAACATGATATGAATTGGGCGAATTGAACTGGCCGAACGTGAGAGGGGTAAGAGCAAATGCCGCAGCCTTGATCTCCACACAACGAATTTTAGAACTGTGATATTATCAAAGATCATCTATAAGATATCCAACTCGGCTTATTTCACTATATTATACATTGTGTGATAGTTGTGCCATAGCGTGCACCGGATAGAACGCATTTTATGATTCTGGTGCGATATTTTGTTAGTCCACATAATTTCATTATTGTATCGGGTATTGAATGTTACCAAAAACAATAAGAGAATTCTGGGAACACAAGATAATAAAGGGACATCCCTCTCAATCGTCATCGGTAAAAGTCATTCAGTTGAATATCTTATTGTAGATGATCTTTGAAATTATTAAGAGACATGGAACTTCGAACGATGATATTATTAATAAATTACTTACATCTAAACACAGTATGGATTTCTTCGATCACTTGGATAAAAACACGTTTGAATTTGTGTTACTAGTCCTTTTTACCAAAAAAAAAGTTATTGTTGCAAGAGATATCTAGCACACACTCTTGTGATTAGTTTAGTTACACATGGATTTGTCAGCCTACTTGGCCACATTCACAGTCACGAATATCATTTATCATGGTGTTGCAGTATAGGTTATGTTGGTTTTTCAAATGCGCTCGATAGACATGACATCAGCTATCTGTAGTGTTGAGTGGAAGTTCTTATCTAAATAACCAGTTATTACTCTTGGCTTCAATACCCAGGTCATAATGGTCGACCTTTTCACGACTTACTTCTTTGACCCGTATTCGCTTTTGAATCCAAATTCAAACCCAGACTCAGGATCAAAGACAGACTGAAATTCAAACTAGGTACAGTCGAGTCCACTTATAACGGCCTCGGTTGTGACAGGAACTTGGACATAACAGTGACAAATCAAATCCCAGTTTTACATCTCTATAAGTTTAAGCAGCAAGAACCTGTGTGCTATGGCAGTGCTCAATTAGCGCAAGCTCGGCTGTAACAGGGATTCCACCGCTTGTAAATTTGCAATCCGCCTAAGCTCAATACACAAACACGAACACACATGCACCACACATACACACACCCCATTCGCGAAGACGCGATTGGCATTATCCATGGAATCAAAAAACTTTTTGGCATTAGCTCAGTGCTATAGGTGCAAGGTGTGAAAATGTTATTAGTGCCAGAAAAACAGCCATAGAAAGAAAAGTGGAAAAGACAACGGTGGGAATCGAACCCACACCGGGACGTACGACAACACCGCTTAGCCGGAGACCGAGGCCACGCGCTAAGCAACTGAGCTAATTAGCCACTCAGGGCTGTACTGTAACGTGGTCGAGAGAGTCTACACAATGACTGCGCGTAGTGAGCGCGTGTGCTGTGATTGTGATGCCAACTGACTGGGACTGGGCGGTACCCCATAATTTTCGATATAACAGGACTTGCTTATAACAGGGAAAACCTGCTGGTCCTATCAGTCCTGTTATATCAAAGTTTGACTGTATTGTTATTAGGTGGGGAGGGGAAAGAAGAATACAAGCGGCGTTCGAAGACTCCCTTGCTACGTCAGCGTAGACAAGCTGGCGAAGAGTGACGTCAGCGAGGAGAAGGCCGCGAGTCGGGAGGCAAATTTGAGTTCCAAATTCAGGTCTCTATGCAAATTGGGTGGCTTGTAAGAGGCTTGAAATGCGGGTCCGGGTCGACCCAATTATTTGTAATCAGTTAACCCAGAAACACAGTTTTTAAAAAAAAGCAAGTCTGTGCCCCACTCGCTGGCCTTGCCCTTCTATTGTCTTTTGTAACGGTCATGATGATGCTTACTCTATCATTTGTGGTATTGTGCTCAGAACTATAAATAGTACTCTACCATGTGTGGTATTGTGGTAAATAAACCCCACAAGATGTGTCTTCAGTGTCACCTGATTTGTTTATCGCCTCTTTTTAATGAT
Source organism: Tritonia tetraquetra (assembly GCA_030265355.1). Lineage (NCBI taxonomy): Eukaryota > Metazoa > Mollusca > Gastropoda > Nudibranchia > Tritoniidae > Tritonia > Tritonia tetraquetra. The sequence continues at coordinate 9,267 of JARBEQ010266835.1, forward strand.
AAGATTATCTTTTTTTTTAATCAAAAGAATATGTTTTTTGAGATTATCAGATAACTACAGAAATACAGCTGACGTGGACACAATCATTGGAGTGAATTGGTAGGAGGAAGGGGGGGGGGGGGGTCATTCGGCGCTGGATGCGGAGGTCTGGGGTTCGAATTCCGCTTGTCTTTTTCTTTTGCTGCTGCTGTTGATGCTGCTGCTGATGATGATGATGATGATGATATGATGATGATAATGCTGGTGGTGGCGGTAGTAGTAGTAGTAGTAGTGATAAGGATAAAGAATGCTACTCTTGGTGTTGCTGCTGCTGCTGCTGCTGCTGCTGCTGATGATGATGATGATGATGATAATGATGATGATGATGGTGACAATAATGTTAATGAATATTTTTATATGAATCGATAACGGTCGGACGATACGGTACAAACAGTTATGAGCAGACAATACTTGTCAAAACAGCACGTCTAACAATTTATTGTGCACAGCAGTTTCCCTTTGCCCCTATTTAAAAGCTTCTTAGTTTTACGCCCATGGCAACACATTTTAGGTCATATGAAAGACGGGACCTCCGAATTATAGTTCATCTCCGATAGGACTTGATTCCATTGGAATCATCAGGGTCAGAGCCATAAAACTCGAGAAATTTCAAAGGAAAATATATATTATAATTCGTCATTAATAATTTCCTCTCTCCTTCTGTTGTATTAAATCTTGTTCAATTAGTAAAACGGAAATCTCTATAAGAATGAAGTGTATTAAGCACACTTCCCTATAAACATCTTCTTTCTTTCTTTCTTTATCAATAACCTTTTAGTACATTTCGGTGTAAGGTTTATGCATGATACACAAACTTTCGCCA
>JARBEQ010266857.1:0-10125 GCA_030265355.1 Tritonia tetraquetra
TGGGCTGATCCCCTGCTTGTCTGAAATTCTTGGATCCATAGAATTTCCAGCTCTGTGTTCAGTCATATTTGGTGTTCAGGGTACCTCCATTTATGGCAGCTAGCTTGTGTGCCTTTCATGGCTGAACATAGGACTGGCCCTAACACTGCTCTGTGGTATTGATAGGGTTCGATCAAACAAACACACAAAGTTAAAGCATCATATTTCTCCTGGACTTTTTTTGACAGTCATAGTAAAAATAATGCTAATTGTTGGACAGCCATTGTGTTTAGGAACATATTATGGTATTGATTGGGCATGTTTATAGTTACTATTTTGTATTCTGCTTTAGGCTAATCTCACTGAAAATATTGAAAGACAAATGGACACCATGCTGTAAATATTTATATGTGTACATATGTCTGTTTATTCTTGAGTCATTATCTTATGGATACTTCAGTTTCGTTTCCCACAGGGAAAGGGTTAAAGTTGAAGTTGAATTAATTATACTGCAACAAAGAATGGGTTACCTAAAGACCAGGAAATGAATAGTTGTCATTTTTTAAAAATTTCAAATTAATTCAGATTTTGTTGTTGTTGTATTCATGTCTTAGGTTGGCATTTTACACAAGAATGACCAATTTAACAGAGAAGAGCTTGGGTTTATTGAGCAGTTCAAGCAGAAATTTCACACTCTGGTCATGACTCTGGTGTCATTTTATGAGGTAATTTTTTCTTCTCCTCTTTTTCCTCCTCTTGCTCTCTCTTTCAAGATTAGTTGATTCTGTTGTTTTAATTTCTCATTATTCTAGACGCTTCTGTGTTTGAATCTTGTTTACTGACATCAGGTAAAAGTGTTCAATGAAGTGAACATGTGTTAAAGAGATGAGTAGCATTAGTGACATTCTAGCCCTACCTGGTGTATTGTTTAGAGTCTGTGGCAGATGTGTTTAGAAATTAATGTCTAAGTGATAACATATTTTTCCTGCCGCTACCAGAGGAGGCGGAGGCTGGGCCACATTTTTATAGACCAATTAGGAGTCATTCTTACAAACCGGACTGGTAACCACTGAATGAATTGTTGTCATGGTAATGAAAGGCAATCATTTTTGTTGTTTCCAGAAGTCATTTGCACCCTCTGTCTAATTTCCTTCCTATCTTAACCTTTCATACGCCACAGGGCTAAGAAACATAGTGACATCTTTGATATAATTTTGTTTTTTATCACACTTTTGTTGATTTTTGGTTTTCAATACAGGTTGACTTCACATACGACAAAATGTTCCTTCGTCATAGCATGGAAGAATGCAGACAATTGCTGCAAGCCATCATCAAACGCCATTTGACCCAAAAATCTAAGGACCGAGTTGATCTCATATTTAGCACCATGTCAGATACCGATTTCTTAGACGCCCTATTTTTGGGAGATTCGTACAAGTCATTCATGGAGAAAATCGTGGCGGACTTGAATAAACTGATGGAGGAAGGGAATTTGTGATTGAAATTAGTTTAGTCGTTGTAAGATGGCTGTGTGGAGAAATTGTACCTTAGATTGATTGGAGCTTGCCTGCTGTAAAGGGTGCTTGAGAGTGGTAATATGTATATGTGTGTGATGTTTGCGCATGTGTGTTTGTGTGTGCATGTGTGTGTGTTTGCGGGTGTGTGTGTTTGTGACCCCCTCCATGAATCTGTCCTGAAGGTAGCCATTAACGAATTGAGAAATGACAAAAGACCTTATGGGCTTATATTTACTTATAATGTGGCCAAATGTTCAGATAAGTCGATGAGCTGGTTGTCCACTTTGTAAATAAAGGTGATGAACTGTTTATATAGTATCAGGAATTGCTTGACGGCACTTCTGGTAGGGTGTCCTATTGCCATTGTTTTGAACCAGTCGTTCATCTAGGCGGTGTTGTCATACGCTGCGGAGGTGTGGGTTCGATTCGATTACTGGCACTTTCACATTTTCCATCCTTGCTTGATACTATTACAAGTGCTTGGTCCCTGTTTATTCATTTTGATATGATTTTTAAGGTGGTCCTCGTAACTCAAAATGTACCTTTAGGATCGACTTGTAGTGATGGGTCACGTATCTGAAACTAATGCATGTAGATCAACATTATTTATGTATGAAGTGAATGTAGTGTGAATGAACCACTTTCTCCTAAAGATGAAGAAGATTTATCTTTCACGTTTATCCGTATATCATTTCCAGTCATTTGCTCATACTTGCCCCATGCATATGTACTCACCTTCTCACAAAGACATGCATGCCACAAGGCCTTTGTATAATCCATACATCAATAAATGCAACTTTTTCTAATGTCATTTAATATATATATATATATATAATATATGATATATAACACATATCTGTGTTTGAATATCTTTGATATACTTAATACAAAAACACTTTATTCATGTTATATTTTATTTTTTGGGAGGAGGGGGTATTTGTATATATACAGTGAAAGTAGACAATTATTAGATACGGAAGTTCAGGGTATTTTGTTTTCTTTTGGTACTGTCTGAAAAGCCATATTTTTGTTGTACTTTTGTCTCTTTTTTGTTGATGTCAAATTAGTGAAGAACTCCTCTATATTTTTCAGTGACCGTGAAATCATTTTGTGACTCCTTATTTATTGTCAAGCTTCGATATTTGGAAGGTAAATCAGGGAAGATGAATGAAATATAAAAAAATCTTTTTGATGATAGACTTGACCTGTATGTTTAAGTACTAAGGAATTTTAGTCTGATGACAGTTTATAGGTTTGATAGCTGATAGAGCTATTCCAGATTGTGACAAAATGGATATCAGCATATCGTATTGAAATAGTTTGGAATTTTATAAATTATTTCTACCTTCTACCTTTTTTCATCTTTGTAATGTGAGGACAATTTTTACTATTTTCATGTTAAGGGAAATAACTAAGGAATCCTTAATGATTTATTTTGCAGGCAAATAATGGAAAGATGAGAGTTATCTTTCCCTATGTTTTGAAATGACCTGGGTCATAGCAACGTAGATTCCCTTTGGGTTTTGTTAAAGGTGTAAGATATGGAGCTGAATCAAGCGGACGGTACTTCCCGATACCCGAAAGACTTACTGCTGTAAGCAAGTTATCAAGCATTGTCACGATTCACCAAGCCGCTTGTTATTGTGTATCGTCACGTGATGAATCGTGGTAAAGTAAGTCTTCAAGCAGCTCTCTTCTCACAAGGTGGTCTTGTTGACAAGACTGAATCACAGGACAGCAGACGAGACTCTGGCTTTGGTGCTAGGTACTGGTACATCGCTAAATAAAGTGAGGGGTATAAATGTGGGGGATTGTCTCGTTGTGCGTGTATTAATGTTTTCCTGTCCCACAACCTACACTGTCTTTAAATTGTAATTATAATTACAAGTGAGAGATAAACTTTGTCCCTATAGTGTCCCATAGATAAAAGATCACCTTGCCCATGTGGGTATAATAGACACTACACTACACGCACTGCATCTTCTTTCCCTTGCTATTTGCACTATTTCTTTCTCTGAAAAAACTTCGCCACATTCTTTACGACCTAGATAGATATATTTTTTTCCGCTAATAATATATTTTGATCTATGTTGATTTTGCCATAATCATAATTTGTGTTGTAAATTCCAATTCATTTGTTGCTGATAACTTATTGTTATATATATATTCAAATCATAATTTGTTGTCACTCATCTTGAGCCTAGGCCCACTATTGCTATAAGTCGATTCTTTTGATTCATATTCATATTTTAAAAAATCAAAGGTAGGACGCCACACGCCACCCCCACTCCCTACTTCTCCCCCATAATTTTTGTTTATCAGCTGCCCAGGCGCTGCTTCACTACATCCCTCGACACCTCGTTGACTTCAACCAAGTCACCCCCTTCCCCCATTGATTTGTTGTATTGTGTGTAGTGTCTAGTGCATTGTGAAACAGGTGGAAGTATTTCCAAGCAGTACCATAGGTCGAGTAGTGTACAGTTCTGTAGGTGCCGTTGAAGGGGAAACCTGTGACGTCATCAAGTTTCGAGCGGTTCAATACTCGAAAGACTCAGCGATTCACTGCTTGATACTCGAAAGACCCAATACAATCGCCGCTCGATTCAGCTCTAGTAGGAAAACCATATCACATGGAGGAAGGGGAGACATCGTGTAGAATTACCAGTGTTTAGTAGACCATACAACAACAACAAGATTACAGAGGAGACTCCTTTCAAATCATCAGTTACAATGAAATTAAAATGATATACTAAAACTTGATAATGATTTGCTTATTTTTTTTAACATCACAACAAAAATGTTGTAGGGTCGTATTATTATAATTGAAAAACCTTGGCAGCTATGCTTTTATACGAACTGTTGTACGGCTATATTGAACCTGAATGAAAGGAATATGTTCACGTATTGAGTGCCTATGTTATAGTGAATGTATTTTGACCAATCAAATGTGTGCATCAGAGCCAAGGGGAAAAACACAACCTATCAGAGTCTGGTGATAGAATATATTTTTATGTTCATGTACAAAACCAGTTTTGCAGAAAATATATTTATGTAATGATTTACTTTAGTGAATGTTTGTTATTGTTGTTGTGATATCTTTCTGGGTTCTTCTCTTTCTTAAAAACCACAGTAGTAAATTGTATAGCCTTGTAGTTTCATTTCATTTGTCCATATTATGTCTTTCCTGTGTAGTCCAACGTTGAAATGTTCAAAAGACTGTAATTTCTGTATGCAAATTCATGTCTCACAGACTGACCGAAAGTTTTCACATCGACTGCAATATGGCGTATTACTACACACGTTCAAGACAGGATCAACTGAAGTCTTCGTTTACATAATTGTAATAAATTTGATAAACCTGACACTGAAAAGTAAGCCAGGAAATGATAAAGAAAGAATTTTGATAAAAAATCTCTTGGTGTACCAGTTGAGAATGATTTCATTTGAATATGAAATAGATTTTTCTTTTGTCATCATACAAAGTAACCAAACTATTGTACAGCTGTCAGTCCAAATTCACTTTGCTGTTATAATGTTTTATTTCCAATGAAGAACAGCATACACACAATGTTGGTTATACTACTATTGGTGTCATGTATTCACATGGTGTTTTTTAAAATTTTAATAGAGCTGATTGATTTGTGAAAATATGTTCAAATTAGGCTGATAGTTTTTAAGGTGTGATAAATTGATGGTATCAATAGATAAAGGGGAAATCCCCTTGTAACTCGGAAGGTCAAACAAAATGTCGTGGGTCAGTTTCGCTATTCACCTCGCCAAATTGACATCACAATTTCGTGACAAAAGGTTTATATCGCCACCCTCATAAGATAATTGCCGAAGTCATTTTGGCGCTGAATGAGTTTTTACTGCTGGTAAAGTAGTCTCAGCCAATGACATAGAGTGATGGTTTATTTATAGTACATGCATTTTGAACTGCTGGACTGTCGAATAACAATAATGTCGTAAGTCAAAACTATGACTTAGGCATGTAAAAATACTAGGCTCTGATAGGAGTGGTCTCATCTTGAATGTCTTAGGCATTTTTAATTTGGCCCATGCCTCAAAATGGAAAAAACCCGACTTAGGCAATTATCTTATGAGCGTAACGATATGTCATTACCTGTGTTACAATCAAATATCATCTTCCTACTTAATTACATACATTTTTACATTAGATGGATATATTATGGCGTTATCGATGTTGACAATGAATATTTAATCTCAAATCAAGAGATCGGAGGTACCGCTCAAAGATGCTATAAAATAGCTATGGTCTCTTATGGTAGACACACTTATACACTCCTCTTTGCCAACTGTAATCCTGGTTGCAACCAAAAAGCTTGACCTCCCTAGCAACAAACTCAAATGCAAAAACGACAAAGAAATGTTCTAATTGGTTGAAAATCTTTACCGACCACGTACTGTCAATTGAGTTTTATTGAAAAAAGTTTGATAATGATATCTCCAAAGGTAGTCGGGAGCCGTGTGGCGGGCGCTGAAATGACCTACCTGTGTCGATAGAGCCATAAAACAGCAACAAACAAAGGTACTCAGGTGCACAAACAACCTTCTGGCAGTCACCACTGCCTTCAACATAAAAATTGAAACAAACCAACAAACGTTTATTTAAAACTATGATCTTTCTTAATATTGAATAGGTTTTTTTGGTATGCGTGTCATGTCAATGGGAAAAAATGTATTATGTTTTTTGCTAAATAACATGCTACAAAGTAGTGATCATTTGTAAAAAAAAGCGACATTGCTTAATCCACACGATTTGATTTCCATCATTTGGTTTGGGTTTTATTTTCTTTCTTTTTGTTTGTTTGTGTAAGAGAAATCATGAATATTTATACATGACGACTAAAAGCCTCTTCATCACTCTACACTTTATGGCAAAGCCAGATATTACTACATTTATGTATGTTGTATATATGTACCCAAAGGTACTAAAGGTATTTGATAAAGAAAGGAAGAAGAAAGCATATATGTATATATTATGTCTGTTTGTATGTATGTATGTATGTATTTATATATATATATATATATGTATGTATATATGTATGTATGTATGCATGCATGCATGCTCATATGTTAGACATTTATCTTTGGAATGCTTTAGTCTGGTGTTCGAGTACCACGTATGCCTTTTTTTCTCAAAATCTGCTCTGGAGATTCACATTGAATCTACAAGAACAGTCTTTGATATAGATAGCCTTTGTGTCCTGAAAAGGGTGTGAACCTAACAAGTTAAGAACTCTTTAGCATGTAATAATTATTGTATCCCTTTGTTTGAAAGAAAGACAGGAATGTTATGGAATCCAACATTGAAATGTTTCAATAGCTAAGGGACCAGGGTATCTGTGCCAAGGACAGCTAGTGTTATTGTGTTATTTACTCATTGATGTGGTGAATGAAATCAATGTAGGGATGACTTGTGGACGACCATTCCATAGCATTAGCAGGGTCAAAGGGATTGTTTATTTGATTCTGTTGGAACTTGTTCAGCTTTTGATCAGATCAGACATGATTTGATTTGATATCTGTGGACATACACCTTCCCTAATATTTGTACTGGGAGCAAAGATTATGCTGGTATTACTACTACCCTCCTCACTTTGACATACCATTACAATATGTGTTTAGTTATAACTGCTTTGTTTTTACATACTGCTAGCTGGTGTTGGTAGTAAAAACATATATTGAATGTAAGGCCCACTATAGGTTGGTGTCCAGCTTATCTCATTCATGATGTGCTAAATAATCTTTATAATGTTGAAAGGGGCGGAAAACTATATGTAATATGTACGAGAAATATTATGCAAAGTGTGTATGTGTAAGAATGAAAATGTGTGTTGTGGTTTGTATCATGTATGTATGTATGTAATGTGTGTACCGGTATGTGTTATTGATGTGTGTAAGGAAAAGATTGTATGGTATTCATGAATGTTTGTGATGTGTGTAAGTGTGAGAATGTGAGGGGTGTGTGTAAAACCAGGTGTGTCTGGTTAGAATACGTCCTGCCATATCCAATGCTGTGTCCGTGAAATGCTTTAATTGATTGATTGCTATGGCTTTGGTAGTCTGTCATCATTTCATGACACACACTCTCCATTTCCATTAGACAGCCTGTGTATGGATCGTCTAATGTATTAATGTACCCGTCTCGCATATCATTGTATCTGTCTCACTTTTCACTTGCTATGTATTATATCCATCACCATAATGAGTTGTAACGATCCGGAGAACTTAAGTCTATCTTAAATGATGAATGAATCACCATGGGATTCTGCTGATGACCTAATACGGTTCACAACTTGTGCTGGAATTAGCCTGTGAACAACCATCAAACGCAAAGAAGATCATGGAAACGAATGGTAGAGTTTTCTAAATCGCTCATTGTTCATTGTCACACCATTTATTCTTATGCATCTATGTATGTTCAAACCTTCTTGTAACCTCACAACCATTTTACTTTACGTCAGAGAATAATGATATGTAATCTGCTGTTTTATTATTTGTCCCTGCCTGCCCTTTCCTTCCTTTAATTTCTAACATAAGGCAGGGTGAGACTGTGTGTTTGAGGGAGAGAGGGAGGAAAGGAGAGTGTAATGGGTTTGTGGACGAGGATATGTTTATAGCTCAATGTTAATTTGTCATTTCATGCTTTTTGACATTTTCACACCATTTTTGTTGGACTTTTTTGACAAATAAAATCAATTATGAGTATTTGAAGCAATCTTTAAAGGAAATGGGAAATGAGAGAAGTTAGAGGAGAGGATGCAACAAATTGCTGTGTGATTATGTTGTGATTGAATGATGAATAACTATCAGCCATCTGTACCTACCAACTATGGCAGCTTTTCCTTCTAGAAGTGTGTGAAGGGTGTATAAAAGACAGAAGGGTTTACAAGACACAGAATGAATTTCGTTATGTGGCAGGCAAGGAGGTCACTTAATCAATGTGACCTCCAGAGGTCACCCAGCATGAAACCGATTTCTACTTCAAAGAAAAATTAAACGAAGAATTGTGTTTACATGCCCAAGATGTGGTTTTCATCGTAGTCGAGGCATGTAGAAATCTTGTTCAAAGAAGAGGAATAAAATGAAGAACTGTGTTCATATTCATATTATGCTCAAGATATGGATTTTACTGTAAAGCATTGATTTTGATGGTGATGAAATATGTTTGATGTCAGAAGGGAATGTCTTTCCCTCATCGTGATGGTTAGCTGAGGGCACACCCTATTTAAACATAAATACTTAGAAAGAAATAATATATTTACAGTTAGTGCTGTGATGGTTTGTATGTTTTTACATTGATATCATTTTGTTGTTGTCCTCATTACATTCGTTCAAGTCATTTCCTTGTAACTTACACCATTCCACTATTGGAGTATTTACTTTTATCATTTACATGGAGCGTGTTTACAGTAATTATGATCGTATCTATATCAGTGGTAAAGGACAATCCAATCATCTTTGCTTACCTGCAAGTAATCAGATATTAAGATGTTTATTTATGTAATTACGATATGTAATTAGTATTAGTATACATTTTTCCACTTGTTTAACCCTCCCATCTCTGCCCTCATATGACAAAGCATCACATATGTAGAAAAACATATTTTATAGAGCTAAAAAGCTGTTTTTGTCCGTCTCTCAGCTAATTACAATTGTAAGATAAAAACGCTTGTTAAAGCAAACATACAACGACTTCGACCTACTTATCACATATGCAATGTTTTGTCAGAAAGGGAAAATAATTGAGCAATGTGCACTGATTTGCCACAGGACAGGACTCACTTTTCAGCTAATTTGATCAACGGGGTAAAAAATGTCCATTTCGAAAGAATAGCATCCAAGTTCATTCATTCACAGAATATGAATGTGTCTGTTGTTGATTTGTCTTCTGTCAAAGACATTTCTTTGGAGATCCTAGCCTGAGATAGTTTTGTTTTGTTATCCAAACCACATTTTACCCCCAAGGATTCTTGTGGCCAACTCCATGTCCAGCATTGCTAAACACAGAGCTGGAAAGACTCTGGATCAGATAGATAGTTAATAAAGGTTAATTAATGAAATTGGCTATACATAAGAGTGACCAGAAAATAAATCCATAGAGTGAAGGAATAAAAACAATTCTTGCAATCGTGACCAGTCTTTGGCAAATCAGATTAGCTTGGTTTAAAACTTGTCATATCATTGAATGTGAACAGACCAACTCTCCTCTCATTATAGCAAATAATAAAATGTGGTCATATTATATGAGATTATTTTTTCTTTGTTCATCCTGCTATTTCCTGGTCATTGACAACTCACTTATTCAAATGTACCCCAAACATAAAAGATGGCCCCTGCATTTGGATCCACGTTTTCATGTTGTTGCATACCTAAGCCTGATACATGAAGCCCTGAGGGACTTGTTCATTTCCCTCCCCTTCAAGCCCTGAGGGACTTATTCATTTCCCTCCCCTTTAAGCCCTGAGGGACTTGTTCATTTCCCTCCCCTTCAAGCCCTGAGGGACTTATTCATTTCCCTCCCCTTCAAGCCCTGAGGGACTTGTTCATTTCCCTCCCCTTCAAGCCCTGAGGGACTTATTCATTTCCCTCCCCTTTAAGCCCT
>JARBEQ010266900.1:0-10121 GCA_030265355.1 Tritonia tetraquetra
CAATGGCGAAAGTTTGTGTATCATGCATAAACCTTACACCGAAAGGTACTAAAAGGTTATTGATAAAGAAGAAGAAGGGCCAGCACTACGAGGCTGGATTTCTTTGGATCAAGATATTAAGCCAGGGAATTGGATAAGAAAGAAAGAAGAAAGATATCAAGCCAAGCAGGTGATCAACCCACTGTGAAGTATGCTTATGATGAACTATGCAGCGGATTGAAGAAAGGAATAGGAGAAAATTCATGCCTTGTCATCCCCAGATTACAAAGGTTCTAACTTTAGCAAATTACATTCAGTAGTATTATTACCAGACCTACCCGTACACACACAATGTTGTAAAGGCAAACGCATGATTATGACGGCAGCGTGCGGTCATGCAGAATAGAGTTTTTGCGAGACATTGGAGGGTCACCTCCCATCGACACTGGATTTCTGCACGCAAGGATTACTGTACGCTTTTTGGCTTCTCCCGAGAGAGACCGGCGAGTACTTGTAGTATGCGGTGAACTCTATAATATATAGAATAGGCGTACAACTAAGACTACTAAGAGTCGGAAATGAAAGGAAAGTACCCTAGTTCTTCCTTCATTTTCAGTAAGAGTAGGGACCACTTCCACTATTAATTTTATTATGGACACAGTCGGCAACGTGCTGCTTCAAGAATCCATGACAATATAAATTTTGTTTGTTTGATCGAGTCACATTAATACCACAGCGCTATGTTCAGACATGAAAGGCACACAAGATACCTGCATTAAATGAAGGCACCACGACCACCAAACACGGCTGAACGCAGAGCCGGAAACTCTTTGGATCAGAGTTTCAGACAAGCAGGCGATCAGCCCACTGTGCATGACAGTAAATGAGGTAGTTTCAATTTCGAATTTTACCACAGCTGCCATCACGACGCTGACTCTTGATTTGTCACTACAATGTCATTGCCAAAGTTTGTCAATACATAACGTCATATCAAAGGCGGTGACATTGAAGGGTACAGACGGGTGACCAAGTCTGAAGGCAGCCACTCACTTGTACACGCAAGCGTGACGACCGACATGAACGCATGTGTTGAAAATGGACGAAAGTCGAAGGCATGACAAGGGCAAAATGCATGGCATGATGAGAATGAAAACCAGCCTAACGAACGGGGTTATCTTATTGATATACGGATCTGTTGATTTCATTTCCACTCCCACATCAGTGGTCAAGTTTTGTTTGGTATTTGAACGTCATGCTGATTGGATCATGTTTGCAAGTGAGGGGCAAGCATCAGACTTAGTTTTTCTTTCTTATCCAGTTCCCCGTTATCATTACAGTGTAGGGCCCGCTCTATGAGGCGGATTTACTTTGGATCAAGATATTAGGCGTTTCGGCCTATTCTCGATTTCCAACTGCCAAGGGTTCTTTAACGTGTACAACTTGCACAAGGGACCTCCGAATTTATCATCGGTCTCCGATAAGACTAGGTTCAATGGCAAATAGGTTTATGAACTGGCGCCACTGGGATTCGAACACGGTACCTTTCGCTTCAAAGGCCAGAACCATACGTCTGAGCCACTGGGTTCCAAGTATAGTTTCTTACACTGGAGATCACAGCCCACCTTTTTAGGGATCATACTCGTACTCAAAAACAGTGCACCCATCTCAAACGGATTTGTCCAGGCTAAAATGTTTCACCTGTTCTAGGTCTAGAGGCGTGATTTCAACACTTAACACGTTTGTCATACTCTGTAGCTGATGTGTTGCAAAGGTATTGGATTCATCAAATCAATCAAGTCAAGGGTGAGTTCTGGCGGAATTTTATTGCACTAGGTTGTATCTGATGCTACTGTTGTGTCAGACACATTGCAAAACAAAGTGTGTACATTTTTTGGCCCCTGATAGACCAAACATTTTGCTTGAGCTGGATGGAACGAGACCATGCTAGAGACTGGTGCACTATGCTTGTCAACTCTACCCCTGAACGGTTTCACATGCTCTTGAACCCTCTCTTCAAAGTTCTTTTCAACTTTCCCTCGCGGTACCCATGTCCGCTATCGGCCTCGCGCCAGTGTTTAGCCTTAGGTAGAGTTTACCACCCGCTTCGGGCTGCATTCCCAAGCGACCTGACTCAGGGGACCGCGGCGGCCGACAGGGCTGGTAACTGGGTTTAAACTAAGCAATACGGCTTGCGTGGCAGAACACTTAGATTTTGTTTGTTTGTTAGTTGTTCGAGAAAAGAACATCGATACAATTCAGGTCATATCTTGCTGCAAAATAGTAAGACGATAGTTTAAGCTAAAAGAATGAGAAACAGGAGACCCTACCAGAAGCGCCCTCCAACACTTAGATATTAACCCAGCTAACCTGTCACTTAAGTGCAGAACCAATAGTATGTGGTAGTGGCAGTCTCAGTGGTGATGGTAGTAGTAGTAGTTGTAGAGATAGGAGAAGAAGTAGCAGCAGTTAAATGGGTTAAAACCATTTAGTATTTTGAGATAGACATTTCAGATAATTAAAGACTTGACTTCATGGATAAAAAATCGTAACTTTATTTGATCACAGCTTAAAATTAAAATGAGAAAAATGTCTGGAATAAGAACACACTTTAAAATAGCGTTTAATGTGTATCAAATTCTATGCGAGACATTTGGAGTTGATATATGGGACCTGAATTGCATGAGATAACACTTACACAGCGATCAAAACCAGTCAAAGAAATCTAAGAAGAGCATACCCTTTTTTAAGTCAGTTGATTATAATACAACCCCATTAGGTATTCAGACAAGCCATGACGCTTCAAATACAAAAGATTTATTCAAAACTTAAGTTTAAAAAAAACTTCAGATCACACATTTGTTTCAATAATAATGTAAAAAAAAGTTGACAACTATTGTAAGAACACGACTGAGTAGCAAGGGGTCTCGTCTTGACATTTATTTCACACAGCTCACCTGAAATGAAAAAAACACACCTTTGAATGAAACATGTACAAAATAATTGGCAAGGATGTAACCTCTAAATAACCACAACCAGGAATATAACATGGTGTGAACTAATGAAAACATATTTTTTAAAAGAAGCCCGTCATTTAACAACAGCCAAATGTGAGCAACCTTGAAAAGAAAAAGACACATGAGATGAAAAAAATAAAAAGAAGGCCAAAAACAACCAAAAAAAGCCTTGTTCGTACACCCACTATGCCGGAGTGACAAAACCATAAACCCAGTTTCTTAGCCTGACATAGCTGGTCCTATAGCTGACAATACTGAGAGAAAGGCAATGTGTGTTTTTGACTCCATTTTCTACTTAGCGAATCATGTGTTTCACTTTTCAAATCAAACTCAACAATTCCCAAACTTTGGGTTTCACTCACTGACTATCTACTTAGTTACAGGGCTGCAATCATATTTCACTTACTCCATAGTACAATTGTTGCACTTATGAAATCATAACATTGCCAGTTCATAGCTATAGAGCATGGAGTGTTTAAGTAATGATTCTTTTTACTTCTTAGAGTGAAAGACTTTGATTGTCCAGTTTTCTGGGCAAATGCAAACATGGATCGAATTGTTTTTGATCAGTTTATTGATGTTCCTTGCCAATTCATGATTGTTTTCTTTATCTGACTTTTGTTTCTTGTGTTGCATTGTATGAATGGTATTTCCATCCCAAAAAGATTTTTGGGTTCTCAATTTCATTCACCCAACTCATTCTCCCCCTGACAAAACAATAACAAAGACATTTTTTTTTGCTGAAAATATGTGACAGATTTCGATGAACAGACAGTTGTCACATTTTACTCTTTTGACAATATTGGTATCAATAAAAATAAAAAGGAAAATGTATCCTCTTTACAACATAAAAATGTTTTAAGATACGATGACAGTTAAAAAAAGATACGAGATCGGGGGTGCCAAGTGACTAGTTTTGATAAAATGGTGACCAAAGATGGAGGATGACTATTTAACATGGCAACACCACAAAGTCCTATGCAAAACATATTTTTTTCTTGTTATGCCACAAGATTTACAAAAAATGTATTTTTTCATTTGGGATAAAAATCTCAGGATCGATAAAAATGACTTCAATCAATTTTTGTCTCTGTCTCTAATTTGCCAATGTGACTTATATGGCAGTCTATCGGAAACGGTCACATCATATAAACTTCAATCTGCTTTGAGCAATGCGTCAAAAGATTATACCAAAATATTGATGAAAAAAAATTTCTGTTATCATCCCACTTTCTTGGGTACCCAGGGCATAATCTTGCGTTGGAACTTTGGTAGTCAGTGATTTAAAACAGGATTAAGAAAAGGTCATTTTCAGTTTTCTTGAATACCTTGCATAGTAGTTTCATTAGAACTGACAGTTTTGTGAGCGTTGGCTCATAAATCTCATTGACATTGCATGCTTATAGCAAAGGATGTTGAAAACCCAATTTCCACGTGGGTGTCAGTCGATTGAAATTAAAACTATTAACTATAATTCCAATAAAGAGCATTACTTAAATGAGCACAAAATCAAGTACTTACAATATCATCGATCTTAAGGATGCTGCGAACGGTCTCAGAGGCTAAACTGATAGCACTGACCGAAACAAGTATTGGCTGAACGACACTCTCCTCCAGAATGTTGGTAATGGCACCCTAATGAATAAAACACAAAAGATATCTTATTTCCATACAATACAGCCAATGTTTCTCATGTATGTCCATCATGGGTTCTAATAGCCTGTTGCCCTGTAATTACTTTCTTTCTAATCTAATTCCCTTTTACCATTACAGTGTAGGGCCAGCACTATGAGACTGGGTTTCTCTGGATCAAGATATTAAGCCAAGCAGGTGATCAACCCACTGTGACCTTTGTGGTAGGAATTAATTTTGCCCGGACAGCGGCCCTGCAGCCTACTCTTATCAATTTTTAACTGCCAAGGGCTCTTTAACATGCGCAACGTACACACAGGACTCCAAGTTCATCGTCCGTCTCCGATAGGACTAGGTTCTTTGATCCCACCTATCTGAATAGTATCAGGGGAGTGGCATTTATGTTTTCACCAAGTTTCAAGGAGAAAAATAACTGATATTGCTGGGAATCAAACCATGTACCTTTCGCTTCAGAGGCAAGAACCGTACCTCTGCGCCACTGCATTCCCCATCTGCAATTACTGCTATCACTAATATTCATCCTGCTCACTAACAGAGACATGGAACACTTTGGTGTTGAAATAGAACAAGAGTATAACACTCAAAATGACACCAAATATTTGCAGGCAAAGAGACACTTCACTGTCATTTATCCTGTTGTCCCCCACAAACTTCTAATTTTAAGTGGGTCTTGTCGGGATTACTATAGGAATATCATCATGAGAGATAAACCACTTTTTAGATACTATCATTATTTTTCAAAATTGAGCAAGTCAAAGTGAAACAAGGGAAAGCCCTAAGTTATACACCAAAGTTGACCATTTTGTTGTTTAAAGTTGTTAGTTTTACGCCCTTGGCAAGACATTTTAGGTCGCATCAAAGGCAGGACCTCCGAATTATAGGACTTGATTCCATTGGAATCATCAGGGTCAGAGCCATAAAACTCGAGAAAGTTCAAAGGAAAAAATCCCAACGTCACTGCTAGGATTCGAACCCAGTACCTTCTACTCACAAGGTGAACCACTATGCCACAAGCTGAAACTGACATGATAGCTAACTCATACCAAACATTACATAATTGATTGTCTAAGATAGTACCTTTCTAACGTTAATGCCAGCAGTTTTCTCTCCATGTGCATGCCTTGTTCTTAACTCAGTGACAGTTACAATAGGATTCAAGCCAGCATTTTCTGACAGGGTGAAAGGAATCACTTCTAAGGCTTCGGCAAACTTGCGGAAACAGGATTGCTCCACACCAGTGAGAGTGTTTGCGTAGTCCATCAGCTTGAGGGACAACTCGATTTCAGGAGCTCCACCACCTGCGATAAGGGCCCTGGATTCAGGAGGAAAAAATGGGATTGAATAGACAAGACAAACCACTATCATGAACAAGTTGGGTTTTGATATGATGTTTTCAAAAAATGTATAGAAATGAACTTACAAGTTTAATGAAAGTATAAGCTTTTTCTTAACGGATCATGTGCATAAGTTATGGGACAAAGCACTTCCCAAGAGCTTTGAAGCCTATTATATCATAATACACCTCATAATAGCAATGTAACACATTCCGCCACAATTCTATTTCTAAAGTACATTGTTATACTGGCTGTCATGTACATGAAAAATATTTGGTCTTTACAGACAAGGGAAGTATATATTCTGAAATATGATCCATGCTGTAAATGACAGATGAAAAGCAGTCAAAACCCCGAGCATGTGCAATTTTACCAAAAAAAAACCA
Organism: Tritonia tetraquetra; assembly: GCA_030265355.1. NCBI lineage: Eukaryota > Metazoa > Mollusca > Gastropoda > Nudibranchia > Tritoniidae > Tritonia > Tritonia tetraquetra. The sequence goes on from JARBEQ010266900.1 coordinate 6,367, forward strand.
CATATCACATTGTATACAAAACTTTCAAAGAAGATGATCATTCTTTCACTTAAAAAAAAAGGGATATATATATTGCTGCTGTCATATTCTAAATTAATAATGACCCTTTTCATGTTCTTCTTGTGATGTAACTATACTTTTACACCATTAGAATTTGGGGTAGAAAACTTGTATGGTTGGATCAAGGCAAAAAATACAGCATTTTAATTGGCTGACATATTTCCTATTTAAAATATGATTTTCAAATGATAAGGTGTCTTTTGGTCGAAAAGCAAAAAGGTGAGATAATTTGCAGTTGTATGATTACACTCAACGACGATATATAAATCTAAATTACAGAAGTGACAACATCCTTACCGTTTCTTTACAAGGCATCTGATGACACAGAGAGCATCATGAAGAGAACGATCTGCCTCTTCGATCACTAATTTATTTGAACCTCTGATAAGAACTGTCACAGTTTGGCCAGGAATTTGAATACCGGTTACCTGCAAAAGAGTAATTTTACCATGATAAATATACCATATTCCAGGCCTGAGCAGGAAAAGAACAAACATCAAACACCACACTTGACAACATTAAAAAATCATAATCGGGTATTTGATCTGTTACATCATGGGTTTTCCCAAACACTTCACAAAAACAAAGGTGTACAAAAATAAATGATAAATTCTATGAAATCTACCCCAAAATAACATCGACAATCATTATATGGTGCTGAATTATCAATGGCCTAACACTATCAATAAAGAATTTTGTATAATTCCCCGCTTTCTATACTTTCGGTTTCAGGTTCATCTATGACCAGTAAAGTTCTTCCAACCCCTCTCTATTACAACTCCTTTTCTTTGCACCAACGAAACCAATTTCTCATATTTATACCATAAATGATTGTCAACATTTTCCTTCCTTTATCCAAAGCTTTTAGATTTACATAAAATATGTATTTCTGAATTTCACTTTTATATGTTCATTCCACTTATTTGTCTAAGACTAAATATATGAATAGTCTTCATTCGGTTATTACCAATTGCGATACATAGGCTCTAACAGAACTAGCATTCTAAAACCCACATTGCATTCAAAGGTGATGAATGACACTAGGGAGATCACTCAGAAACACAGTTGTCATTATAGAGGGGAAGAAAAAAGGACTTGTCTCCCTTATGGATAACTCTCAGATAATATTACATGTCTTTGTGGTGAGTGGCCTGTCAACCATGGTCTACATGCATCACATATTGAACTATAACCCCTTGACAGGCAGTTGATAACTGCAAAGTTTTCCACAAAAAAGGAAACAGAATTAGAACCATTTGATATTAGTTTCCATGACTGATAGTAAATTTGTACCTTTATAATCTTGCTGGCGCCAGTTTGAACTTCCTCCACTAGTTCTGCAGAGCCAAGATTTTCTGGTAGAAAATGATCTACACTTGCAATGGGTTTGCAGCCCAGTGTTTTACAAACAAACTCAATATCATCTCTCTCCACATCTTTCACTACAAGAATTTTCATCTTGGCCAAAAAGTGAAGAGCAAGATCAGACACGGCATCTCTGTTGAGAGAAATAAAGACATAAAAAGTTCAAATCTATTGACAAGTATTTTGTTAAAAGTTCTAAGGTTTTAAGTTTAACGCCCTTTTCAACACATAAAGATAATATCAAAGGCGGGTTCTAACGAACCATGAAAACTCTGAAAGGACTAGAGAGAAAAAAACATGCCAGACGGGCTCATGACAAGTATCTAAACATTGAATTCATTGATACAATTTCAACAATCACACAATTCAATTCAAAACCGAAACTAAATAAATTATCTGTCACAATTGGTCTTTACAGCAATACACATCTATTCCTACATCTCACACAAAGTATATTGACCAATGCTAATGCTTTAATCAGACCAGCCCACGAAAATGTAATTGTGAACACATCAAAGCTTTGCAATAAAAGTAAATTAAAACACGGTGGTGTCTTTGTGCTACTTAGTCATCATAAATTAATTTTCTAAATTTGGATGAATAAAAAGTATTATTCTTATTATCATTCCACTGGATTGTTTTGTCTATGGAAAACTACAATGCATTCAGATGCAAGAATATTTTGTTGTCAAGATGGCAAAGTCGAATTTCAAATTCTACTCCTCCACAACTCATTACCGCTATGCCGTTCGTAGAACAAACAGGGTATTTTTACTTGTATTCAATAAAAACATAAACATACCCATTCCTTTACAATAAAATAACATTTTATATAGTTTTCAAAAATTAATTTGTTAGTTTTACGCCCTAAGCACCACATTATATGTCATATCAAAGATAAAGAATCCACAGGGTCTGAGATAAAAAGTTCAAAGGAAAAATCTGAATGTCATTGCCGGGATTCGAACCCAGTGCCCTCTGTTCACAAAGCGAAAGCATTACTGCTACACTCCTAAACCAACAGGTGCATTTTATACAGTTCAAAGAAGCCATACACCATTGATTTTAGAGACAAAACTACATCCAGTTAAAACAAAGATAAAAGTACCTGAGAATAGATTTCTGTATAAGAAGCACATTGCAGCCAGCTTTTTTAATTTTCTTGACAATATCTAAAATGTAAGCCCTTTCTTCACGCAAAACTCTGTCCATCTGAGTGTAATCAGACACGATGACTTGGTTGTCCATCTGTAACAACAAATACAAAAAGTAAATGAGAAAATGACAGTAATATACAGGAACCAGCAAGCTGATTAAAATTGAATAAAAAGAATTACAAAACAATCGGTTAAGTGGAGTTCTCACAGGCAGACAGCAGAATTCCTGGAAAAGAAGTGAAAACTTGGAAAGAAAAGCAGCCACTCAAAGAACATTCCAAGGACAGGCAAAGATGGAAATCCTTAGTCCATGGCCCATATCCTGAGAAGGGTAACAGGCAATGATGATGTTGAAAAGGAATTAAATTCAAATCCTGTTTACTTTCAGTAATCATCTAAAAGTGACCAAAAATAAAATGAAATCTTACATCAGTCTTTGGTGGTGAAATGCAAAACTGGACAAGTCCAATTTTGGCTTTCTCCACTTTGTTTGGTCCCCCAGCCCCGGAGGTTTTACTTGTGAAGACAAGGCCATCGATCAGTTCAGTGTCTTCAACAGTGCCTCTGAAAATAAGCAGTTTAAAAAAAAGGCCACTCAAAACATTGATCATTCTGACAACAGCATGATCATCTCAACTTTCTTGTTATAAACAAAACAAATTACATAGGCTAAAAAAAAAGTTCAAATTTGTATGGGCACACCAGCACATTACCTAAGTTCAAATGTTGTTACTTTTACGCATTTCGCACCTCATTTTGGGTCATAGCGACCTCCAGTTTATAGTCCATAAGAACCATAAAAACTTTCTTCTCTCTTATCCAGTTCCCTGTTACCATTACAGCGAAGGGCCTACTCTATGAGGCGGATTTACTCTGGATCAAGATGTTAGGCCAAGCAGTGATCAGCCCACCACGACTCAATTTCCAACTGCCAAGGGTTATTTAACGTGTACAACTTGCACACAGGGCCTCTAAATTTATCGTCTGTCTCGGATAGGACCAGGGGAGTGGCAAATGGGTTTATACTGAGTTTTATGAAGAAAAACAACAGCTGTTGCCGCTGTGACTTGAACCTGGTATTTTTCGCTTCAAAAGCATCTGGATCTGGATTGATACGCTGAAGAATCCAAATTTGGCATTGTACAGCGATCCATATTATAGACAGGATGGTCT
>JARBEQ010266911.1:0-10121 GCA_030265355.1 Tritonia tetraquetra
TTCACTCAGGCAGCCCCTGCAGAAGGGATATACTCAATTCGTAAAATATACAGTAATGAATACTATAAATAAAGAGACATGATTTACAGTTTAATACTGGTCAGTTGACAGCCACAGTAGAGTAATTAGTACTAGCAGATATTCAATATATACCCTCAAAGCTAAAACTGAGAAACTGTCCAATCAGTGCTGGAAATCTGGCACTCATGTACACACATGTCACATTCTGGAGTCTTACATCTCAAAATCATAATCATGAGAAGTGATTAAAAATTCTTAACTGAATAAAAAAAATCTATTCATTGTCATATAGGAGTAAAAGTCATAAAAAAAATAAATGATGAAATTTTTTTTAAGATAAGCCGGTTTACAAATGAAATATGAATACCGAAAAACAAAATGTTTATTTATTAACTAGTACTAGTACTGTAAACTGTAAATCTAAAAATAATCTGTTTTCCTGCGAAAGGCTTTTAAGCTTATTCTTTCAATAGAACTCGGGTTTCAAGAGTACAGAACTATTTGTGCTAGTGACTGCTGTGTGAAAAAGTTACTGTTGTAAAAGTAAACCTTTACTGTCGATGGTCATGAGATTTCCACACGCAGAAGGCAAAGAGATATTGTGGTCACCATTAGGTTATCCTTATGAACGAAATGTTTATTGAAGTGTTGTAATTTTATGATACATTATGTGGCTAGATAATAATAAGCAATGCAACACTATCTACTATATGGCTGTGAAACGATCATTTAGAAGACTAGTTTTTGTTTTGTTATCCAAACCAAATTATACCGTCAAGGAGTGTCGTGGTCAGCTCCATGTCCAGCATTGCTGAGCACAGAGCTGGAAAAACTATGGAACAGGTAGATGAGGCGAGCAGGTGATCAGACCTCTGTGCCCAGAACCTTGAATGGCATAATGAGCATCACATGTTAGGTGTTGCCGAAGTTTTGGCCATAACAATATTTAATGTAGCCTTGGTGGTAAACCCCTCAGTTACAAGAAAACGAGCAGATTTTGCCACATAGGCGTAGAAGACTAGTCCATAAGTGAAATTACATTCCAAGGTTTTGTGCACTTTAAATGCCTCATCTGATAAAGATATACATACATAAATGTAAAATTACCCTAAAAATTCATATTACCCCACAATAATAAAATGGTATAAAAATACAAAAAAGCCAAAAATTCAAATGTTTTGAGTAGTATTATCTGAAATACAGCAAGTTCTGTGGTGTAAACCTTGACATTTCTCTGTCGTGTGTTCGGAGTCCCCCAATCCGTAGTTTATCCTTGAAAAACCTGTCTGTCATATTATCCCGAGCAGCCATGTCCCTAATGAAAGAGTCTTCCTTTCCATACACACCCGTGTAGGTGTTGAGGACGAGTCCTGTGTAGGCTGACGACTTTTGACGTAGGTTTTCTTTCCCGTTTAGGTAATCGTGAAAAGTGACGTGTTTCTTGGGCGAGTCAGGATCTCGATTTCCTTTTGCCAGGCATGATGAGAGAAGACTGTCATCTAAGGGAGAGGCACAAATAGCAACCAATACAACTTGATATGTAAAGATAAGAATTTCCAATAAATTTTCTAATCAATTACCAAACCCTTTGAATATTTACTTCACTATGAAGGATGTAGATTTGAATTTGGGGAACTAAAAATATTAACATTACGTGGGCGTAGCTCATTTATCTAAACACTATGTGAAAACATTTTAGCATTAGAGGTGATATCAAATCAAAACATCATCCTACCATCATGCAGTAACTATCTTGACACAAGATGACAACAACAGGATGGGTAAGCTTACCCTTAACCCTTAACCTTTACTGACACTCACGGTGGACATAATTACTCGCTGTGTCTTTATGTCAATAGGTATTCACTTGAAACTCCACTTATGCTTCTATCTATTTTATATAATTCTTTTTTTTTTTTGTATCCCTAAACTTCATTTTGCTTTGCCCCTTGCAGGTCATTTTTACCCACTGACCCGCATCGAGGCCAAATCATTTTTAATGTGTGGTTTTTCACCTTTTCTTACGCTTTACATATTAGAATATCAGAAAATTCCATCTTGAAATTGAAAGTACCTACCACATTGACATTCGAAAAATAGGGGTCATATGAATAAAAAACACAGCGAGTGGCAAATATGACATGTAAATAGCGTGTGTTGATAAAGATTAACGTGATAGTGCAATGTTTTAATTAACCACCATGACGATCTACAATAGTCTGGCATCCCAACTAAGAGCTGATCAAGTTGCGATCAATTCCTACAACAACCTATAGTCATAAAGAACACTGAAATTCTGAGGGTGGAACTTAATTTTTTAAAGTTGAGAATTTGATACATGAACTCATGAACCTTAAAAAAAGCAAACAGAAAATGAGACAACAGTTTGATGCAACATATGAGGGATTATCATAGAGGGTTATAGAATGCTAACAGTTAGATATAAAGTGCAGAAGACTTACCTTTCATAAAATAAGATGAAATATATCTGTATATCATAGAAATGTTTCAAAGTAATTTGATCAATTGTTATCATGTCGGTTAAGATAAAGAAATGTCTCTGACTCAGTGTCAGAGTCCAACTGGTAAATTGCAAACTGTTCTTATGATTAAGAGTCTTAATAATTTTTTCACGCCTCTACAAAAACTATATTTCACTTGTAACCCAGTTTGGTTGCACTTGAGAGGTTCAGAGTTTGGCAATAAATCAAACTGAAAGGAACGCATACAGTAATACCAAAGATGATAAATACATAAGATAAACTGAGAGTATTTCACTATATAATGAGTGAGGAAAAAATAAGAGTTGTCCCCTTGGAGTGATGTCTTTTTTCTCTAAAAGGTGCTTGACAGTTTCCAATTTCAACTGAAGGCAATAGCAAAGTATTTGGAATCAAACATTAGCATACAAGGGAAACATTACTTTCTTGCCGACCTCAGTAAAAATGCTTGAATCGTGTATCTTATTATTCACAATCGTTGGTAATACAATGTACTCAATCCCCATTCAGTGTATTGCTGCATTGTTTTGTTATCACTAGAGTATCTAGGACACAGGCTGTCCTAGATTGATTTCAAGCTTGCTGACCAGCCCAAATATCTTTGGCTAACAATGAGAACCTTCATTTGTACTGATGTTTCCAATCCATGTGGTTAATAACACAAATGTGAAAGCAAAACTTGTTTTTAAAATAAGAAAATGTGCAAATTTGATATTTGGTAGAGGAGTGCCTGGAATGCTTTATGTCTAAATTTCCTTTCCCAAAATTCCTGGTAGGCTATTTGATGGTTAAAAGAAAGTCAACATTTAAAATCTTATCGACTTATTGATAGTAATATCTCATCAGCACTTACTGATCATAGCAAAAGGAGAGTTAAGTTTCTGATCATCAACACTGGCTCCTGAACATGGCAAGAGTTAGTTACAATATCAAAACTACTTTATGACATTTCAACCTGAGAGACACATGTCTGCACTAAAATGTATAAATCATAAACAATGCAGCAAGAACAAAATGACCTTCAAATGGATAATTTATTATTATCCAAAAAATATTTTTGAACTAAACAGTGAACATTCATCATGCTTGAAGCAAACACCAAACAACAGATAAATGAAATACAGTTTGGCACAAGAACTGTGAAATTGAGAGATGGGTGCTGAATATGAAAACATTGACATTGATAAACGGTGTCTGTAGTAGTAACCATATAGAATGGAGCCAGCACCATTAGTTCACCCAACTTCGAAACACTCTTCTTTGCTTAAGTTAAATAATTTTGTTATGATACAGCATGCTATACATAGCAACAAAATCGGAATGCAAAAACAAAAAATGAAATTTTCTGATTTGTTGAAAATCTTTCCTAATAATAATAATAGCGACCACGGTACTGTCAATTCATAACAAAGTCTGCGAACGCTGTGATTTCCGCATAAACATGTAAACTTCTATAAAGGGGAATTTGTGATGTAGAATAATATGCATCATTGCGCTAGTCATCAAACCATAGTATGCACTGACATTTTATACAGCAACAGAAATCTTCACGGTTTTTCTAAAACATCGCACTGTCTATGAATAGGACAGGTTACAGGAAGTAGCCTCTTTTCTAAATCATTCTTTACCACCTGTTTATATGGTTTTCTTTAAGTATCAATAATTCCTTACGTGTCAAAGAGATTGAAGAGTGCATGTGTTAATCAAGGGATCAACAGAAATTACAAAAAGGTTGCTGATATTGAATGCAAGCACAGAATACATATCACAGGAATCCAAGAAAAAGGGCATACCATTGTATATTAACAAAATTTCACATTTTTAGTTCATTACAATCTTTTCCCTATGATGCACACTGTGTTAAAACCGCTAATTCGATATTGCAACAGAAAGTGTTTAAATTACTTTTCTAATTAACGAGCAATACTTGTGTCCACATGCATGGAAAGATCATACTGTGTATCAGCGATACAACAAGGTAGACTATGAGTTGAGCAATCTTGTACCAAGGCGTGCAGGGAGCGGTCAGTTGGTCATGCATCATTTTACTGGTCATACAAGGTTTGCATGCTAGTGTGTGTGGGGCGTTACCCATTGTCTTTATGATGTCTCAAGACTGCAAATCTTGTATCACTGCACTTTGTGAGCACAATGCATATCGTGTATCCCCACTATAACTGTAACGATACAAAGCTTGCATCCACGATAGCGGATAATGTAAATGATTTTTAAAATTGTTAATTTTGTGGCCTTTATAAACTTGTAAAAAAAACATTTTAAAGTTTTTACGTTAGACCTTGATCAGCAGGCCGACAATATCTAAAGATTATTTTTGAAAGATACGCCTGACAGTGAAATATTGTCCCTTATAATTTGCCTACATGCCAATGAAACAGGGTAGTTTGTCTGGGTGGCATTCTTCAAAATGTTAACAAGGAATTTGAGTGGAAAAGGAAATATAAAAAGCTGGTACATCCGGAGGTGGAAAAGATGAAAAAAGTACAATGTGCAGAAAATAAGAGGCTTTATTATTAAAGAGGAGGCTGTAATAAGATGCTTATCAAATAACATTATGCTTTTACTTTTACATATCAAACACCTACATGTTCTTTTTTGTTTATGACACAATTCAATTTCAAACTATAATTGAAAAAAATAATGAAAAAAATTAAATCTTTAATAATATATTATTCTTTACATTGTCTTAGAATTCAAATACAACATTTGTCTGCCACACTGTCATTATCAGTCTCATTCAATTATTTTTTTAAGAGAGAAAAAGTTTTATACTACATAACATCTTTCAAAAGATACTCCATTTTGTGCATCTTAAATGAAAAAGTAAAAAGCATTTCAGAAGAAAAATCAAACAAAAAAGCCACATGTACAAGGAAGCAAAAGGAGAAAATACAGGATTTCCATAAGGTACAAGGATATCCATCTAATTGCATTTAAATCGCCGCCCTGGGTGTGGGCAGACTCTACCGATGGGTATGACAGGGTCGTTAATACGAGGTGACGGAGCGACACAAACAGCAGGGCGTACATGTGTTGCTCTCTTCATACCTGGGGAAGGAGACCTGACGAATGCAGAGCTCATTGACCGAGGCGTGATGGAAGTATCCGTTTTATGCTTGTACTTCTGATACAAATCCATGGCTCTAAAAAGATACAACAATAAGAATATTCTCATTCAGAACCTTAGGATTATGAGCTTTGATTTGCAAAAACAAACAAACAGACAAAAAGTATGGGGGCTGCTGGAAGTTCAGGACCAAAAGGTAAAAAACAAAAAGAAAATGTAATAACTTCCAAAGGACCAAAAACGGGGACGTAAAACATTTGACCACAAAAATATCAAAATTCTGTGGTAAACATTCAATTTAAAGGAAGGTTGACTAATCACATTGTTTGGGTTCTTTTAGTGCATCAGAAGTAAAGAATTATATTTGTTAATTTGTTACGTGATAATGTTTTACCGTTTCATCTTTTCCTCGGCAAGTTTTTCTCTCAAAGCAACACTCCTTTCTCTGCCTGAAACATAGATTTTTACAAAAAATTGTAGAGTAGTAAGTGTAAACAAAGAAAATCAGCAGAAGGAGAATCTGCTCGTCGATTTCTTCCAATGACGTGGGTGATGCACAGGGGAAATAACTCTTACCCCAATAGTTACACACAAAATCTGCCTCATAGAGCGGGCCCTACACTGTAATGGTAACAGGGAACTTGATAAGAAAGAAATAGATTTAAAAGATTTTTTTTATGTTAACAGGGTGAAAACGAATGACAATAATAGAACCATAAGGAATGTCAAATCATGAGTTTCCCATACCTATATAAAAACTTTTTTAAAAACTTACTTTCTAATTCTTTCTCCTTTAGCTCCAGCTGTTTCATCTTTGTCTTCAATTCATCCCATCTAGCCCCTGTCACGTCACGTCTATCGCAGGAATACTCGGTGGTTGTTGATATTGCGGTACAATGTTTGTCAGCACCTTTATCTAACACACTTCGATGTTTACGCTGAACAACTGGATCAACAAGAATTGCATCTATGCTTGGGCGCTTAGAAACCTGATGAATGAGCAAAAGAAAAAATATTTACTCACTAGAATTCTTTTAATGAAAGTGAAAGATATATTAAAAATTAAGCCTATGGCAAATCATGGAGTAAATCGCATCAATGATAACATCAAATAAATAAATAAATGAATGTCAAAAAGAAAAGAAATGAATTAATCAAACTGTGGTCTTAGTCAAAAAAATTATTTCCCTGAGCACTTTTGATTTAAACCACATTCTTTTCTAGTCATGACCTCTCTACTTCTTTGAGGTTGCTATCAATATCATGAATTATATTATAATGGAGCTAGCGTGAAACTTCTACCAGAAAAGGCTTTGTCGGGGAGGGCTCTAAAATCATAAAAGTATAATCACCGCATATAACTCGACTTAGTGTGATGTATTGGGATAATATAAAAGTGCTGTAAGCTCTACATAATTCGCATATGAAATTCGCAGGCTACTCTTCAGACTCCATGCTTGTAAAACAAGATCACGCGTTGTGTACAGAATATTATCTGTGGGCATTTATGTGGAACACACTCAATAGTGTGCACACATTTTAATATAAGTATTAATCAGATTGGGAGAAGATACTTTTGTTATCAAAAAGGCACAGTTAAATTTGAAATATCCCCACCACCACCATCACAAATAGTTGAATACTGTCCACTGTCTTCTTCTTCTTCAATGTGTAGTAGCCCCCAGGGTTGGAGGATCGATCTACATTTAACATTTTCAGGGGTCCTAGTCAGTCGCATAATAAGAAATAATGCGTTTAAAGGTTCCCAGTTTCTGCAGCGTCGGGTGGCAGACTATTCCATAGTCTAGTGGCTGAGGGAAAAAATGAATACAGGTGGACATCTGTTCTGGCTTTTGGAAGAGTCAGTTTGTTGTTGTGTCCTCTAGTTCTCCTCGCAATTGGTCGGGAGGTTTACTGCAATCTGTTGGTGGTAAACTTTGTGCATTATTGTTGCTTTATCTCTTGTTCGACGTGTGCGCAGTGTTTCCAGGCTGAGACTTTTTGTGAGGCTTGAAGCGCTGGTGTATGGCGAAAAGTCGTTCTCTTCAATGCTACTCATTATTCCGTTTGTAGAACATACTCTAGTTTTATCAAATCATTGAGATAGTAAAGAAACGGCCTTCCCCACTGTACTTCCTTTGACAGGCCGCAACTAAATAAAACATCACCATTGGAGAGATCTGATGATGAAAGCTGGATATGATGATAATAATGATAATAGCAAAGAATGACAAAATGACAGTACCAGAAAGAAATCCAAAGAGAAGGATAAATGATATGCTCCAGAAAGGATCAAACCTAAGGCATCTGTGGCAATGGCTCCTCGCCTGCAACCCTCAACCAAGCTTTTCACAACATTTATACCAAAGATAATCAACAATAGGATAGTCCACTCAATAAAATTTTACTGAGGCTGCATGAGAGTGATGTCCCTTTATTATCAGCGTTCCCAAACCTCTCTTATTATTTTTGTTTGTTCAATACTTGATACAATACTCTTTTATAAAAATTATGTGAACTAAAAAAATATTGCACCAAAATCATTAACTGCATTCAATCTGGTGCACGCTGTGGCACAACTAAGGTGCAAGGGAAACAACTCTCATTATATAGTGAAATACGCCGAGTTGACTATCTTCTTATTGTTGATTATCTTTGGTTCTTCTCTTCTTTCGCTAATTTGCAGACCACCTCAGGTGTCTTGTCGCAAAATGATATACATAATTACAAGTCATCTTATCTAAACATAAAAACACTGAACAAATGATACAAGGGCTCGCTCATTGTGTGACCATCTTCAAACTGTCCCAGAAGGATTGTAAGTCAGGTTTCTGACCGCGGTTGGTGGCAAATTGTTCCACAGTCTTATGGCAGATGGGAAGAAAGACTGAATATGGTTGTTAGTCCTCGAGCGTGGAACGTGGTTATACTAAGCATATAAAATACAAAATTTTAGAACAGCACAATATAAATAATATACCTCAACTTGAATCATTTTACGTATCACAAAATCTAAATCTGTAGAATAATGTTTTTCTGGCAGTCTTGGAAAATCTCCAATCCTGATTTTTCTGTTAAGTTCACTTTGGTTCGGGGCAACAAATGGCGGTGTCAAGGCACATAACTCATACAACATACATCCCAAGGACCAGATATCGGATTTCTCATTGTATGACATGTTGTTCACCAGTTCCTGAAACAAAAAGGAAAGTCTTGTTTTGTCCAATATGTTTTCAGGAACAATATCATGGCTCTTTGATAAGATGGGTATAAGTAGGTTTATAAGGATTACATCTAAAACCATCAAGTAAGGAAGACCAAAGACAGCCGCTTGCGACAACAAAAATATAGAATTCAATTCATAGTTTGTAAACAATGCGTTTTGTCTTAATAAGGTGGAAAGAGATTCAATATTCATAATCAGATTCCTATTTCATTTTAAAATAATAAAATTCTTTTTTCTTTCTTTATCCTTTCCTGGTATACCTTTCGGTGTCAGGTTTATCTATAATGAATAAACTTCCTCCACTCCTCCTTGTTTCAACTTCTTTTCTTTACAAGAACTGATAAATGCAAATTATGCATGACAATTAGTTGCTAACTAACTATAGATTATGGATCTTTCAAATGTTTAGTTCAGGAAAGATGGTACTTTTAGGGAAAAAATTCATAACTCTATAACTATAAGTCACAAGGAATATATAATATGATATAATACGCATTCTATTCAGAGTTACTGTTCTTTGTCTTACCGGTGACATGTAATAAGGCGTTCCAACATATGTCTGAGCAAAACTGCTCTCATGTTTCAAAACTCTGGCCAAGCCGAAATCTCCCAGTTTAACATTTGATTCGGCATCAAGGAAGACATTTGCTGGTTTGAGGTCACGATGTAGGACCGCCCTGCCATTTTTCCTGCGATGACATTCCTTTAACGCAAGTGTTGTTTGAATCAATATCTTCCACGCAAAATCTTCATCCACACGACTCCTACACAAAAAATAGGAAGACCAAAAACTGCATTACTTCACATTCATACAAATCACTGAGGTATAAATCACTTTCTTGCCAGAGTGGTAGAACGTCCCAGTTTTTATCAATTGCTAAGGGGGTACCCACAAGGACTACAGTAATTTGTTTATTGGCCCATCTTTGATTATTACTGATCAGTGTATTGCTCATGGTGCCAGTAAAGAGTTATGGACACAGTGGGCTGGTCACCTTCTTGTCTGAAACTCTCTGATCCAAAGAGTTTACGGCCCTGTGTTCAGTCGTGTTTGGTAGTCGGGGTGCCTACATTTATGGCGGGTATCTTGTGCGAACATAGGGTTCCATCAAACAAAAATCAATTTCAAATATTGCTATTATTCGTGGGGTCCCAGTGACGCAGAGGTACGGTTCTTGCTTCAGAAGCGAAAGGTTCATGGTTTGATTCTGGGCAGCGTCGGTTATTTTTCTCTGTGAAACTCGGTGAAAACCTATATGCCACTCCCCTGATCCTATTCAGGTAGGTG
>JARBEQ010266933.1:2064-15440 GCA_030265355.1 Tritonia tetraquetra
CCCCCCCCCCCCCCCCCCCCCCTTCTTGCTATATCTATTCTCTATAAAAAGCAAGCAAATAACGGTTATCCTGGAGAATTAGTACCATCAGAAATTGGACATGTTTGTTCATGTTACGTCGTAATTCACTTAGAGTATGTTTAGATTTTAGGGTTCAGGGAAGCAGAGCAACATCTACGACATTCCTATTTTTGATGGTAGTATTCTCCAGGATTGCCGCAACTCTAGTAGACTAAGTTGAGTAGAAGTAACAGTAACAGCAGTGCCATCTATCGATTGTGACCTATTTTAAAAGGGAATGGGAACGCACTGTCTTTATTTAACCCTGGACCGTTTTAGTTTCTATGCACCACCACTAAAGGGGAGCAGGCACTAGAAATCTATCAAGCAAGGTTGGAAAATGTTAAAGTGCCAGAAAAATACTGAAAAATAGCCATAGAAGAAAAGTGGAATGTTGACAGTTTAGATTTAGAGTAGAGTAGGAATCGAACCCACACATCACTGAAAATGACAACACTGCCTAGCCAGAGACCGAGGCCACGCTCTAACTACTGACCTAAATAGCAGTATAGGTTCGATTCCTACTGTCAACATTCCACTTTTCTTCTATGGCTATTTTTTGTATTTTTCTGACACTTTAACTTTATCATTTTCTAACAAACAGCAGAAGAGAAGATAATATGTTGTGTGTTGCATCACAATAGAAACCAGAGGCTCAGTTGTTTAGATAGGCCAGATATCTTGACAACTAAGGTGGAGTCACTAATATTGCGTCCTTTAACCAAAACAGTCCAATTGGTACAACAAACAATAACTCACCCTGAGAGGGGCGTTACGTATGAATGCTGCAGAATCCGCAACAACGTGAGTTACGGGAGGTGCCATTTTGTTTACAAGTTAATTTTCACAACCTTCGTGAAGATTTACTTTCCTTTCGGTTTTCCGGTCAGCTGACTTCTGTGTGAAAATAGCTATGAATTAGCATTTATTTCTCTATTTACACTGTAAAGTTGTCATACATTACATCTCAAGATGGTGGGTGTTGCCGACTGTCACGGGAACAATATTATTATTATTATTATTATTATTATTATTATTATTCTATTAACGTTTATACTTTTCTAGCATTGTGACAAATATGTGATATGGGATCCACAGAACATATTCCTTTAAATTGTGATCTTTGAAATGTATTTATCTGTTTTTATCTTGATTGTTTACTCTATTGACAGTGATGCTGATGATGAACGAAACTTTAAATTTTGAGAAATTGGATTTCTCTGTCACTTAATTTATGACATGATCAGATTTTGTTAATAGATGTGGTTCTCAGTGAGAATCGAGAATGAGGTAAAGCTGTAGGATGGCAATTCACTGACTTAATGTCGCTTTTGTTTCCTGAACCCTAAAATCTGAACATAGCATCAGAGTAGAGTTTAGATTTAGACTCCCAACTCCAAGTGAGAAAACAGGATGTGTGCCTTATTATTATTATAGATACACAGGGAAAGCCAAGGATAATGCGGGAATGCAGGATTACCTCAGCTATCGGTACATGTGTGCATAAAAAAAGCTTCCAGTTTGACCTACTTTTTTATCATTGTTTCATTCCACATGCATGGTCCCTTGTTCTGTGTCCATGGATGGTAGAGTGAAAATCAGTTTGTAACTTATCAAGATTCACTTTGATGTTTAGATTTTAGGGTTCAGGGACACAGAGCAAAGTAAGTCAAATCACAATGCGTGTTCACACATGTTATTAATTGACGGGTACAGCCGTTTGGTTAAAACTGAGCACTGTCCAAGCCGAGACTAATCCAAGGTTGTTGAACACTGCAGAAAAAAAATCCTGCTTGAGAAAGTGATAGCGGTATTTGCATTTTGATGTCACACTTCTCAAAATTAAGTCTTGTTAAGATAAAAGAAAAAACATGAAACTTTTTCATCTAATCTCAGCATTGTTTTTTCAAAATTGTCGATTGAATATAAAAATATGGTTACTTTTTGCTTCAGCCGTCAACACCACAAATGTCTCCTCAAGAGGAGCAGGAGAAGCTCTTGGAAGAGGCCCTCAATGTTGTCAAGACGCAAGCCTTTCAGATGAAAAGATGTCTGGTATGATTGTGATCAATGTTCTCTTAAGTTTTTTCTAGCCTGTGTGCGTCAATTTTTTATGTGCAATGTGTGCAGAAAAAATTCCAATTGTGTGCACACTCAAGTATGGACTTCAATAAGATCTAGAAACTTTAAAAAAAAAATTACATAGGTGTGCACAGACATTTCTGAAATGTACGCACCTTTACTCCCAGAGGAGCATGTGCATAGCTTAGAGGGAACATTGATTGTGATATTGAATGCTATCAATACGGGTTGATCAAAGGGATAGAAGTCTGTACTTTTTTTTTTTTAGTTTAAGGTTATTAGTTTTACGCCTCTTTGACACTTGAAGTTGAAGATCATTTCAGAGGGTCAATAGGACTTAACCTGTGCAGCTGGAAAAAAAGAGCCCTGTAGACACAAACTGCAGTCCTCCTATTCCATGGACGAGTGCACTAGGACTGCGCCACAGATGAGTTCCTGTGCCAGTCCTTGCCCATAAAGTCAGTCCAACAAGAGCGTCAGTGGTTGAACCAGTCAGCATGTGGTCAGTGTTTGGATGGGTGACCACTCAGGCGCCGTGCCCTTGGTTATGGCACTTACTTAAATCTGCTTACCTCACTCAACTCAGGTGTAAATGAGTACAGGGCAGGGAACGATCCGACCTTGTCAGAATGCTAGTGCTGGAGTTACTTTCATGTGTCTTGGTATGTATGTGTGTCCAATGTTTTAAAGAGATTAAGAATGTGCATTACATCTTATTATTATCACTATTTGTTTTCAGGACAAAGGGAGGTTAATGGATGGCTTGAAGCATGCATCCACCATGCTGGGTGAACTACGGACATCTCTTCTGTCACCGAAGAGTTACTACGAATGCTGTATCCTTTCATTTTTGTTTCTTGTTTTAGTCAAAGATTATTCAATTTAAACTGGGTGTTTGTCATTGCTCATTGCTCATCATAATTCAAATTTATTAACCACCTTCTTTTTATGAAGATGATGTGAGCTAAACAGAGTCTATATAAATTACATTTTTATGTTGTATAGAAACCATTTTTGTAAAGTTAGAAATGGAAAGTACATTTTAAAATGTATATATTTGTATTTTATTTTCAATGTAATGTAAATGATTAACTGTTTCCTCACAATGCGTCTACAGACTTGCCTCTTATTCTCAAGGTTTTTTTTAACTTTAAGAATTGTGACTTAACTTTTCATAGACATGGCTATTTCTGATGAACTTCGGCATCTTGAAATGTATCTTGTGGATGAATTTCAGAAAGGCCGTAAAGTGGCTGATTTGTATGAACTAGTGCAATATGCTGGGAACATTGTACCAAGATTGTAAGTTGTTCCCCGCTTTCATTTACATTGTTGAAAAATAAGAAAATAAAAGATGTATTCTTTTTAAAAACTTGGATGTTATTGTTATTGGTGTCAATGTCTTAGTAGACTACTGTTCTCTGTCATGTCAGCAATGGATTGGGCCATCCTTATTACATAACATATCAATATGCAAATTAAGAAAAGTTTAATTTTAGAGAATGACATCCATGATATATATATATATATATATTTATTTATGGAAATCCTTTAACTATTATTGGTGAAGAGATTTTTTTGTTGTATTTTCACTTTAGGTATTTGCTCATCACTGTTGGTACCGTTTACATCAAATCCAATGAATTGTCTCGCAAGGATATTCTGAAGGATCTCGTAGAAATGTGTCGTGGTGTGCAGCATCCGCTTCGTGGATTGTTTTTGAGGAATTATCTTTTGCAGTGCACTAAAAATGTTTTGCCTGATGTGACTGAAGATCAGAGGTTGGTTTGTTTTTTCTATATTCATGACCAATTACTATATGCTTTCTTGAAATAAAGAAGTGAAATGGTCTTCAAAGTAATTGGTGAAAGTTTGTTGTCACTATTTCTCCAATGTGACCTTAAATGTGGTGATGGGCTCTCTTTCAATAAAATGTTCTTTGAATAAGACACTAGGAAGTTTCCTTTATAATTTACAGTCCATCCACTGACAATTATTAATAACTGATTTATGTTTTCCATAAAATCAAAAAGGAATATATGAGGAAGCATTTTTCATGTTTGAAATATAAAAAAAATATTCATACAAATTAAATGCCTCATGATGCAATTAATTTGAAGTCAATCATATTTTATTGTTGACTTGTTTAGTTTACTCTTTAGTATCTTAGACATCTTAGCTCTTTAAAATGTGATGGAAGTTCAATGAAGGTCCTGTACCTCTTAGAAATGAAGAAACCAAATCATTTTTTAGAAACTTGTTGGATTTATGTCTTTTATATATATATTATGACTCAAACAGTGTGGAGGGAACTGGAGAATCTGGCACTGTTAGTGATTCCGTTGATTTCATCCACCTCAACTTTGCGGAGATGAACAAGCTTTGGGTGCGCATGCAGCACCAGGGCCACACGAGAGACAAAGAACGAAGGGAGAATGAAAGAAGAGAGCTGAGGATTCTGGTTGGAACCAATCTGGTTCGACTTAGTCAGCTGGAATGCATTGATGTGGAAAAGTTTAAGCAGGTGTGTTGTGTATCTATATCTTCAAAATGTTATACTACAGTACACTTTGATGTTACAAAGTGGATTATTTTCTGATCATACATGTTATTTCTATTACAATGCAGCTTTGTTTCATGAAAGCACTGTTTTTACTAGAAAATGTCTTTTCTACGAACAGAATAATAATTAGCATTGAAGAGACCGTGGACTGTAATGAACTATTTGTGGTAGTTATGATGGAGGTACCAGTGAGTCAGAGGTATTGTTCTGGCCTTTGAAGAGAAAGGTACTACTGGGTTTGAATCCCAGCAGCGACAGCTGTTGTTTTTCTTCATAAACCTCGGTATAAACCTATTTGCCACTCACCTGATCCTATGAAGGTAGGTGGGATCAAGAACCTAGTCCCATCGGAGACGGACGATAAATTCGAAGGTCCTGTGTCTAAGTTGTGCACGTTAAAAAACCCTTGGCAGTTGGAAATTGAGAAGAATAGGCTGAAAAGCCGCTGTCCAGGCAAAAGTAATTTATTCCTACCCCTGTGATTAGAAACAAATCATTAGCTTTAAAATATAACTAGTCATATGATTGTTGTTTGTTTTTTTAGGCTGTGTTGCCCGGAGTGTTGGAGCAAGTGGTGAATTGTAAGGATGCTATCGCCCAGGAATATCTGTTGGAATGTGTCATTCAGGTAAATTTTCATCCCTTAACTCCCCTGGGACCAACCACGAGATATCTTGTGTTTTTTCATATTTTGGTCATATTGCATAATACTGCTAAGCAGTGTTGCGGCCAGCTCCATTCCAGCATTGCTGAACAAAGACGTGGATGAACTCTGGATCAGGTAGATAAGTCAGGCAGGTGATCAGCCCACTGTACCCCGAAACTTGAATGGCATAACGAGCATCACATTTTAAAGTTTTGGCCATAACAAGGCTGCTGTCCGGGCAAAAATAATCCCTACTACAAAGGTTACGGTGGGTTGATCACCTTCTTGGCTTAATATCTCGATCCAGAGAAATCCAGCCTCATAGTGCTGGCCCTACACCGTAATGGTAAAAGGGAATTGGGTAAGAAAGAAAGCCATAACAATATTTACTGTTGCCTTTGTAGCTATAAGAAAACTGAACAGATTTTGCCACATAAGACGAGTTATCTTGTGTACGAGTCAGCAACGTCATAGGACGAGCCATAAGTTATCGCGTATTATCAATCTCAGGACGAGAATCGAATTCAATCCAGATTTTTTCTATAGAAATAAGCATTGCTACTTCCACAGCTCAATTCGAAGCGTCATTCCTCATTTTTTCTAATTCATTTGAATGGAATGTGCTGGTCTGTGTAAGATTTAGAGAAGAAAAAGAAGTGAAAAAAGGCAAAAGCCACTCTTAGTCTCTTAGTTAGAGAAGGTTTTCCATGTTTCATAAAGTATGTTAGTTTGTAGCAATAAGATATCACAGATGTGCAAAATTGCAAATCATGTGATCCTAAACCCACTGGAGAATTTGTTACAATTATTTTTTAAATACCAAGAAATGGCTGGTCCTCAGGGTTTGTTTGCAATGCAATAGAGTTGGTTCAGGGGGAGTTAATACAACTTTGTTTCTCGACTTCTATCTTCTCTCTTTAAATCACTCCAAAAAACCCCCAAAAAATGAGTTACTGTCAAGAGCAATTGGAGAGTGCTACTATTGACCACTGTTGTTCTATTGCCTCAGTCTTTCATTTTGTTTCCCAAGCCTTAATTGTGTCACAAGCAAACAAGATTTGAAATTATTTTTATCATCATTTGTTTGTGTTTCATATAGGTATTCCCGGACGAGTTTCATTTGCAGTCCCTCAGTTCTTTTCTCCGGGCCTGTGCTGAGCTTCACCCAAATGTGAATGTTAAAAACATCATCATTTCCCTAATTGACAGGTAAGAATTAAAGAAAAAACTGATTATTGTTATATGCTTTAACTTTATTAGTAGAAGAGAATATGTATGTAGTAAATGACCACAGTGTTGATTCAGGATGGCAAACCTGATTCGTGAATGCAGATTTTTTATGAAGTTGATTTGAGCTAAACAGAGTATATTATATATTTACATTTAAGTTGTGTAGCAACCATTTTTGTCAAGTAAGAAATAAAAAGTAAATTTCTAGAACGTATATTTGTATTTTATTTTCAATGGAATGTAAATGATTAACTGTTTCCTAACAATGCATCGACAGACTTGCCTCTTATTCTCAAAGTGAAGAAGGCTCTGGAATCCCTCCTGACATTTTGCTCTTTGATATTTTCTCCCAACAAATTTCTCAAGTCATCCAGGTGATTTAATTTAATAAACGTTTTAACTATTTCAGTCTCAATTTGAGGCGTGTTTTTAAAAAAAATCATGTCATTGCTTTCCCATGGATGATAACTGGGTACAAAACAACCACATTTTTATTTTGTTTTGCCTCTAATGCCTTTACATAGACTATTGTTCTTTTTGAAGAGACACGTTTTTAATTTATCATGTTTTCCGTTCTTATTACATTCTTTCTTTCTTTATCAATAACCTTTTAGTACCTTTCGATGTAAGGTTTCTTATTACATGCCATATAAAAATCATTAGGAAAGGAGAAAAATGCAACAGTGCCAACAAAATAGCAATAGAGGAGAAAAGTATTTAGGCCACCTCTGCTTCTACCGACCGAGTTATCCACCAATCAGGCCCGTTTATTATTTCCTATTACCAGTGACGGCTCCGCTTTTATTTCATAAATATATCACTAGCTTAACCACATCCAATCTTGTTCGCCACTTTTGTGATTCATAATACGTTCAAATAAGATTTTATGATTAGAATGTAAGTAAGTGTTTATAATTTATAATATAAATATAAAATTATAAGAATTAATTAGAAAATATAACAACAATCTGTTGCAAATTGGAATGATGAAAAAAGAGAATGTAACATGATATGATAAAAAGGTTTGTTGTCCTCTTTGTAATGACCCACACACCTTCACTCCTGCCAGAACCGAGCAGACATGCCACCAGAAGATATCGTGTCCCTCCAAGTCGCACTCATCAACTTGGCCTTGAAATGTTACCCTGATAAAGTGGAATATGTGGACAGGGTGCTGGAGACCACAGAAGAAATTTTTAATCGGCTCAATTTAGATCAGTAAGTTGAACAGCCATATAACATGTATGGGAGAACAGAGAGAAAAATATGAAAAAAACTTCTAATAAATGACAATAATACAGTTTTTAATATTTTTCTCTCTGTTATCAGACTTTGAGATTGAGCTTCCGGAGCCATCATTAGCTTATAACATGTGTAGTAAAGCATTTTCATTCATTCATTCATTCAAGACTCTTCACACCAGGTCGAACATAATTTGCTAAAGATCATCTCTTCCCCAAGAGTTCTTGAGTAAATGATTTCTGATATTTAGTCTTTTAAAAAATGTTAGAGTCTTATTAAAACAAAATGCAATACCTTTATATTATGTTGCAAGATCCTTGAGGTGAGTTTATGACTATCTCACAAAAATATAAACCCATAATAAAGTTTATTTCTATAGTGCCTTATGTCGAAACCTCAAGCTCTCTACTACAATAGTCGGGACACACTCCACATCCACACTACTTATACTCATATCCTACATCTTTATACATAACTCTATGCAACTGTTATATTTTAAAATCTATACCCATCACCCATAATGACCATATAAATACCCTGTTGTCTTAGCGTGGCCCATGGAAGTCCGGTGTCAAAAGAGCTGATGCGTCTGATGAAGATTCCTGTGGATACTTACAACAATGTCCTGACCGTATTGGAACTCCAGCACTTTGGACCCCTGTTTGAATACTTTGACTACAAGGGCAGACAGCTGATGAGTTGTCACATCATCAACAATGCTCTGGATAACGAAACCTTGATGCCAGCTCAAGAAAACGTAATGCCATTTCTATCATTTTTATATCGACCAAGTCCCATTTCTATTCTGGAGAGTAAAGGTTTTGTTACAAATTGTAGGATTCTTTCCCTCTTTCTTATCCAGTGCCCTGTTACCATTACAGTGTAGGGCCCGCCCTATGAGACAGATTTACTCTGGATCAAGATATTATTAGGCCAAGCAGGTGATCAGCCCACTGACTTTTTTTGTGGTAGGAATTAATTTTGCCCTGATAGCGGTCTTTCTGCCTACTCTTCTCGATTTCTAAATGCCAAGGATTCTTTAACGTGCACAACTTGCACACAGAACCTTATCGTCCGTCTCCGATAGGACTAGGTTCTTGATGTCACCGCTAGGATTCGAACCTGATACCTTTCGCTTCAAAGGCCAGAACCATACCTCTGAGCCACTTGGACCAATTGTGGGATTTGGTTGTCAAATTGATGGACTGTGATCTTCTTTGGCTAATTAGAGCAAAACAAAATTCTTCTATTTTCTTGCTAGGCCCGACTTTGTGTCTCTATTTCTACTTATTAGCTAATATAATGCATGTAGGCTTTTACAGTGGATTGTGCTATAGTTGAAGTTGCTTGAAGTGATTTTCTGTTTTGTTTATTTTTTTCTTTGGAGCAAGCACTGCCCTTAATGAAGTCCAGCCTAACGGTTGTGTTGAATTACGGATATGTTGATATCTTTTCCACTCCCCTGACGACATCAACTTGAGCACAGTTGACGGTGTTGTGTAGGGATCGTGATTTCAGATCTAGTGCCAAAATAAATTTAGAAGTCCCTTTTAGAGGCACAAAGAAATTTTCTGATAGAGCATTTAGTCACTTTGGACTTACAGTTTGGAACTCTTTGCCTGGAAGTTTAAAATATATAACAAACGAGGTAATTTTTAAAAAGAGGCTGAAAACTTTTATCCTTCTCAACTGTCTTGATAGTCAATGACCCATTTTCACATGCTTTTGTCATTACTTTGTGCGATATATTTATGTGACGTACGTTGATATAGTTTTATAGTATAGTATGTTTTAACTTAATAATTTGTGTAAACATTGCTTGTCACTGCCCACTGTGATATGCGCGATGAGCTATTAAGAATGGAATAAGGCGCTCTAGAAATGTTATTATCATTATCATTATCTGTATTTTTTAGGTGGATTCCATTTTAAATATCGTCAATTGTTTGGTCCAAGACCAAAATGATCAGCCAGAGGAAGGAGAAGAAGACCCAGAAGATTTTGCGGAAGAGCAAGGATTGATGGGAAGGTTTATCCATTTATTACATTCGGATGATCCAAACCAACAGTTTCTGGTAAGATTTGATTTTGATCTGTTCTATGTTTAGAAGTATCTGTTGCATTTCAAAGAACTTGTGGTATAAGGTATTCTTGTTTCTACGCTAATAATTTTATTTTAATCTATTAATTTCAACAATGATTTAATGACTTAACTGATATCATAATTATTTTGCTTGAAGAAATGAAAAAAGGAAATTTTATGTCTCTTTTTTAATCCATTTTTTAAAATTGGATTCCAGCTACGGCAACCTGTCAAGTTTAGTATAGTATTATGGAAATTATGTGACCTGGTTTTGGGGGGTTTTTAAACCAAAAATTTCATTATAAACTTTTACAGATTCTTAACACAGCAAGGAAGCATTTTGGTGCAGGAGGTGACAAAAGAATCAAATTTACTCTACCCCCTATTGTATTTGCTGCATACAAATTAGCATTCCGATACAAAGAGTTACAAGAAGAAGTAAGTGTTTGAATAAAAAGGTTAAGAATATAGACATACTGTTAAGGATTATATTGCCGTCCAATGTGCTTTCGTTAAACTTGCCAGATGACAGATATAGTTCAAGGAATCTGTGATTTAGGGAACGTGTGCGTGCACAGGGTTACAATGTAAACTACCCTTACAGGTTTAATGGTTTCACACCGCATGAGTAGCAGACAAATAATTTGAAGAATTCGTGAAAAGGTTCGATTTTTGTGTAAAATAAAGGCAAAGAACATTAAGGAATTAATTTCTGATGATACTGTGTGTTGGGAGTATTCAGGAATTCAACAAACATGTGTTCAGCATGACTATATTATGTTCCAAATCTTTTAAGACCGTTTTTTTTTTCTCCAGTAATTTTTGCTTAAATTAAAATTAAAATTTTTTGTTTACAATTACAACAGGATGAGAATTGGGAGAAGAAATGCCAGAAAATCTTCCAATTTTGCCATCAGACCATTGGTGCTTTGATCAAAGCAGAACAGTCAGAGATTCCTCTTCGACTCTTTTTACAAGGATCGCTTGTTGCCGGACAAATTGGGTTTGAAAATTCTGAGACTGTTGCCTATGAATTTTTATCACAGGTATGAGGCAACGGATTTATGTTTGGGTATAAATGATAATGATAATCTTGATGATGATAATACTCTATTTCATCTCAAAAGAGAAATTAATTGTACAAACATGGTAGGAATTTGGATATTTATGAATGATTATGATAAATAGGTATTTGTAGTTTGAAGAAGGTACTTCTCTTAGTTGACAGAAGAATGAGCCGAGCGATTTTTAGGACCACCGTTAATTTAGTCAAATTATCAACAACAATGAAAACCTATGAAAGGTGTTGAGTATAGATTAGGCTACACAATGCATATCGTATTATCCCAAACAAGTGCACTGCGTGCTTTAAAAAATGAATCCAGGGGGTGTGCTTATTTTGTGCTAATATCATGTACCCCAAAAAGCGTGGTTGTTTTATTCAGCGTGCATCATACAGCACTATGGGCAACTGTAATAACACACTTCATGGAATCATGCCTAGAAACTGGTTGAGTGTCTAGTCCTAGTATCATCTTTCCGATTGTCAGCTCTTCACCAACTAGGCTACACTGCGGTCAATGACCTCACGCCAACAAGCACGGTGTACAACTGCTTAATAACATTTACCGATTGCTTGTGCGGGCTTCCTTTTTCCCCCACTGGTGAGATCCAAGTGGCAGGGGATGCGCTTGTTTGGGACAATTTAGTAATATATATTTGTTTAGTATGAGTTTTATTCCGATGATGCACAGGCACTATTTTGAAAACATAATAAAGCTATAATTTGTTTGTTTTGTTTGTTTGATCGAACCATATTAATACCACAGAGCAGTGTTAGGGCCAGCCCTATATTCAGCCATGAAAGGCACACAAGATACCCACCATAAATGCAGACACCCCGGCCACCAAACATGACTGAACACAGAGCCAAAAATTCTATAAAGCTATGATACGATTTTGAAAAACAGACTGTGAAATTTCATTTAACCTTTTTGTTTTCCAGGCATTTTCCATATATGAAGATGAAATTAGTGACAGCAAAGCACAGTTATCGGCCATCACATTGATCATCGGCACGTTAGAACAAATGAGTTGTTTTGGAGAGGAGAACCAAGAACCCCTATTTACGCAATGCGCTTTGGCAGCGTCCAAGTTACTTAAAAAACCTGATCAGTGCCGGGGAGTGTCAGTCAGCTCTCATTTGTTTTGGTCAGGAAAGTCACAGGCCAAGGATGGCGAGGTACGTGAAAAATATATTTATGTATCTGTGATAAGAATAAAAAAGTCATCGCCGTCGATATAGATTGACATGTGGTGCAATCAACCGCTAACAGCACAGACATTACGTGTGTGCATTCTATCTCAATAAGAGGTTTGATTATCATTAAATTCCTCATACTGACGAATGGTCGTTTATACATTTTTGGTGAGCATAGAAAAATCTGGAAGTTACTGGAAGACTATTTCAGAGCAGTGACATGTTTCACTGGGTTTTTTTTATGTACAACAATTGTGGCTTTTTAATCCTGAATGAATTTAAGACATCGGTGGAAACTTTTTGGTTTGTTTTTAAGTAATTGATTGTTGTGTATGGGTCAATGTGTTTTTAAGTAATTGATTGTTGTGTATGGGTCAATGTGTTTTTAAGTACAGTAGTATCCAGTTAAAAGCGTGTTTCGGGTAAACGAACGGCTGAGCACAATACAGATTTTTTTCTACACAATCAGTATACTGTTATACTACTTTTTATATAGGCAGGCATCTCCTTAACGCACGCTACCCAGGCCTCCCGAGCACCATGCGTTTAACCAGATACTACTGTAATTGATTGTTACGTATGGGTCAATGCATGCTGATTGATTTGATGCTCAAACCAAATAATTATTACTGATAATGAATGGATCTTAGGACTGCATTAGACTTCTGTTACTGTTACTATTGAATGTGTGATAAAGTAACTCTTCATCAACATGTTGGATTTTGTATGTTTTATTTTTAAAGTTTTATGATATGATGAGCTGGATAAAATTGTGAATAATTTTATTTATTTTTTATCATTAAGTTGCATGATGCCAAGAGAGTTACTGATTGCCTGAAAAAAGGAGTGAAAATTGCCAACCAGTGTATGGACAGTTCCGTACAAGTACAGCTGTTCGTTGAAGTACTAAACCATTATATCTTCTTCTTTGAAAAAGGCTGCGATCAGGTAAATATTAAGATTTCAATTTTATTATTTTTGTTAAAAAGCAGTATAAATTGCTGAGTGAGAAATTCAAGGCATGAAATTATTTAAAACCTGAAATCCTCTTCAGGGCATCTATTTTGGATTAACTGTTTTCATGTGGAAGTCAAATATTACATGAATTGATAAGGATAATTTGATGTCTTGGAGTAATGCAAAATGGAAAGCAATGCGTTTGACATTAATTTGACCATTTAATCGGGGGGGGGGGGGGGGGGGGGGGGGG
>JARBEQ010266956.1:0-10119 GCA_030265355.1 Tritonia tetraquetra
TCTCTCCCCCCACCCCCCCCCCCCTCTCTCTCTCTCTCTCTATATATATATATATATATATATATCTCTCTCTCTCTCTCTCTCTCTATATATATATATCTCTCTCTCTCTCTCCCTCTCTCCCTCTCCGTCTCCATCTTTTTTATTTCATTTTCTTTTACTTTATTTTACTTTCCCCTCTTTTTGTTTCTTTTTGAAGCAAGATCCCGCTTTCTGATATTTCTTTATTTTTTTCCTTCCTTGCTAAAATGTAAGCAGTGAAACTGATATTTCAATTCTCGAATGAAAATTAAGGTAAGGTTCTTCTTATGACAAAGCTTTTGAGACAGATTTATAATTTATAAAAACAGATGATGTCTCTTCTAGGCAGACATCTAAAAAAAGGCAGGTTCTGATATTTTAAGAGATGAAAAATAATGTACTGCTGGTATTAAAGATGGAGAGGTGAAATAAAGATATCATGTCAATCTACCAGAGAGAAAAGACTTAGGGCAATTTTTTTCAAATTGAATGTTATTTATGTAGAATACTATGACAAGTATATTATTTATTTTAGAAGATAACTTGACAGTGGACATAACAAATCATTTTATGTGTGGCTGCTTCATGTAATTGCACCCAATCCCTTAGATAGAATGTGCAATGTTATTCTCACCCTGTGTAGTTGTTATATGATAACTCAATTTATGCTAGAATATCTCTAAAGACGGACAATGCATTCATGATTTGGAATACAGTATCGTAAGCCCTTTTGTTTATTAGAGTGGAATGCTGCCTGCAAATGATGCTGTCATCAGTCCAATGGTGAACACTGAAACTTGCCCCAAGTCCACTTTCTCACTTGTGGAAAAGCAGAGAAGAGAACAGGGCATGTTCTACAGAACTGTAGACTAATTAGTGCCCTGCATGCAGGCCCCTACCTGGACCAAGGGGAAGCCTCTTGGTGTCAAGTTGTAAGGGGCCCTGGAGGACATATTCAAAACAGTAGTGTGTGTTGAAGAGACACTTCAGATGTAGTCATCAATGCTGCGAACGAAAGGAAAGAGAAGTCTGATGATAATCATTATGACCTTATGACAATGTTATTTGGCAGCAGTAAGATGAAATCTCAAATATTTCAAAAGAGTTTCAATACAAAATCAAAACCTTCCAAAATCCATTTTTTTTCTCATTCAGCTCTGAAAAAGGAGTCCTCTACATGACCATTATAAATGTAGGACTGCCAAACAGAGAAGAAATCTTAGAGTTCGATGTAATGTTTGTTTTATCTATTTTTACAAAGCAATAATTGCATGATCCCTAAGATGGAGCTTGCTTAAATTAATCCTGTTTCATTTATCGTATACAGTCTTTGTTTGCTTTTCTTTAAGTATTTGGAAGCATGACAAAGTTTATCATTTAATATTAAAAGCTATCTATGAATACATAAAGCAACGGACACTACTTTCAATTGTAAAAGCTTTTGCTGGAATTCCTTGTTCTAAATAACTGCTCACTGGTAACTAATTGCTCGGTGTCTTTGATGTACATTTGGTTCATGAATCCAGTTTTTGCCGTCTTTTGTTGCGGGGGAAGGGAGGTGGGGGAGATTCTTCTATTGTTTTTTTCTTTTCATCACTTGTCTTGTTTTTAATCTTTCCTGGTTCATCTACTTCATCCTTGGCCATGTTTTTGCCTCTTTTAAAAATGTATTTCTTCTTTGAAAACAAAAAAGAGTTACTAATAGTAGAGAGTTATCTCTGCTTGCAACATTTTTGGATGGGGGAGATAAGGAAACTTCTTTCTTTCTTTATCAATAACCTTTTAGTACCTTTCGGTGTAAGGTGATAAGGAAACAAAAAAGATAAAAAGGTGAATATTTTTTAATGAAATATTGACCCTATTCTGAATCAGAAAACAGATAAATTATTTAACTACAACAAAAACTATAGTTTGAACAAGATGAAAATTGAAATTGGGAAATAGATCATGTTAAGCTACCAACCACATCAGTGGATTGAACTGATAACCCACATTTCAAATTATCTTTTTATCAACTTCCTCAACAACCCATCTGTCTTCTTAACACATGAGGTATCCTTCATAATTTTTTTCAATCTTTGACTATTCCAGAGAAATCGAATCCCTAGAAATTAAAACTTTGAGATATTGTCTTGGATAGTCAAAGAATGATTATTGTTGATTTACTAACAATTGGTTAATATGGTTGTTTTTTTTATGATCTTTACACTCATACCAAATTCAAGCTGAATTCTAGAGATTTTGATTGTCTACTGTGAATGTAATAGGGACTTTTATTTAGACAAACATTTTCCAATATGCCAAAAGTTGTTTGTTGTTTTTTTTGTTTTTGTTTTTTAAAGACTGATGACTGGGGTATTTGATTATTCTTAACATGGGTACAAATTAGCCTTGTGTTGTCCATCAATGTTTGATTATTGATTATTTCTCATGTGCACTGCATATTTCTCAGTGCTACCTACTAACATGATTTAGCTTTAATATAGTAATTTTGGAAATTTCTAGATTTAGTCTTTTTTCTTTTCTTTTTTGATCATTCTAAATTTTAAGTCATCACAATGATTTCATAATTTTTTGCCGTACTACCATTGATGTGCTTATAATCAATTTCTTATTTCTTGGTGTCACATTTCAAAGAATTCCATCCATGTTTGTGTTGTGCTTTTTTTCATATTTTCCATAATTACTTGAAAGCTCCAGAAATACTGAACATGAGGCTGTGTGGGAAATTGATGCAGCAAGGTCAAAATTGCCACCTCTTCCTCCGACCCCATCTCCAAATGTTTTGTATGCAGAATTAGGTCAGTAGCCGCTCCGCTTGCTCCCAAAATCAATTAAATTCAGTTGTGGATAAATTTGCTAGGTACAATAGATTAAGAAATCAGTTATGAGGCTGTTTTTAACTCTTTCCAGATGTATAGGGTTTCCGCGTTTAGATGTAAGCAAGTTTCAACCCAATTGACATGGGAATACTAAAAGTGTTGTAACAAGAAAAATAAAAAGCTAGATAGACATATTATACTTCAAATTGTTTGGTATTGAAGGAGAACACCAGGAAAATAATGAGTAAAGAACATAAGAAGAGGAAATTGAGAAAATGAAGATAGAGTTATGACATGAGACACACCCACATCACCCATATTGAAGATACGTCAAACCGCGTCTACTGCCAGCCCCGCTGCATGGGCGATACATCTGGAAAGAGTTGAATTAGAGATGAATATATTCTATAATTTGGGTTCCCTAAATGAAAATTGTTTAAACACAACAAGAAATGAGAATGAAAGAGGTTTAGTGACAAAATATAAGATATGAAGATTGCTATTCAATGAAAATTTTCGTTTCATTTTTGCTGTCATTTTTTTTGTGTTCTCATAAGTAAAAGCAAACTAGAGAGGAAATATCTTTTCAGATTGAAAAAGATGTTGAAAAAAGATGTTGTAGATTGATAATATTTTGACAAAATCAAAGAACAGAAAACAAGTGACATTTCATTCATTATCTGGATAAGATACAAGTCCTTCATTGTTTTAGTTCTCAAATTTAATATTAAACTAATTAATATTAAAATATTGAAAAGTCAACAATGATTCTGGAAATTTCTTTCCAATTTTTTTAGATGTTCTTATGCTTACATTCATATTAAGTTTGAACATGTCCTCTAAATAAGCTTGAAATTATTCCAGAATATTTATTGAGCTGGTGTTCTGGCTTCCATACTTGTGCCACGATTTGCCACTTGCAACCTCGTATTTGTGTGTTTGAATAATATGTTTGTTTGAGTTGACATTTGATAACATTTGTCAGAATAAAGTCTCAAGTTTTTTTGTCTACTTTTTCGTATTCCGGCTATGAACTATATTCTATGGATTGTTGATAAACAATGATATTATCATTGCAATATGTTCCTGAGATTTCTCGTAGGTTTTTTTCTCAAAGTATATTGGATCATCACTGAGCAGAATCTGCTGGAAACTGTTGACTGCTGAGTATTCTTTTTCTTATCGTGCATGCCTTATGGCATTGGCGATTATTTCTCTGTATTTTCCTCTGTCACTCATGCCTTGAATTATCTCTGTGTTTATTTAACCACATCTTTAAGACATCACGATGTTTGAGGCGCAGCTTTTTGCTCCTATTCCCAATTTTTTTTCTTTGCTATGATAATTAAAAACAGTGTAAAAAGATATAAATAACTTTTATAAAAATGACATTAATACAAAGACACAGAATCTTTTGGGTATCACCTTCCATTTGCAAAAATACAAACAAAAAACAAAGAGCAAACACAAACGCTAGTATGCAGAAAGAGATCTTTCTTTCTTATCCAATTTCCTTTTACCATTACAGTGTAGGGCCAGCACTATGAGGCTGGATTTCTGTGGATCAAGATATTAAGCCAAGCAGGTGATCAACCCACTGTGAGGCAGAAAGAGATATCAATAAGAAATATTAGAATAAGAATAAGGTTGGTTTAGTGGAAAGCAAAGTTGTCAAGAATGAAAACACTGTGTTCATAATACCCCAAACGTTCTGTGCCTTGTATTATTGTTTCTATTTTTCTACACTGTTTTTCAACTTTGAATAAAAACTTCCAGCTTGCTGTAAAAATGTTTTGAATCCATCTCTCCTCATGACTTGTCCAAAGAATTTTGTTTGTGTCTGCTCTTCTTAACATTTGGTAATTCTGTCTCTGTAAGATCTTCTCTGCCAACGAGCATAGCACCTACATTTTTATGAATGTTTAGAATAAAAAATTAGGGAACCCAAAACTTTGTTTGCTAAACTCTTTTTTTCCCTTTCTTCGCTATTGAATTCAGGTAATGATAATTCACTTTCACATTGATTTTCAATGATTTGCAGAAGGGGTTGTCAAAGAGGTAATAAGCAACATCTTTTGGCATAACTATCAGATAAAGATCTCAAACTATTATTGTTGTTAATCAAATGACCCTCTGTTTTCCATATGCAGTTTGACCAGAAAAGAATACGAAAAAAAAGATTGATGACAATTTTCAAAAATATAAATGTATATGATTTAATCCACCTCATCACAATTTTATTGTTGTCACTAAAATTTAAAATTGAATAATCACATTTCATTTAAATATATTTATAGCTTATGGTGCTTGGTAATGGCTTCACTCACTTTATGTATTGTTGTTGTTTCTGTTGTTAAACAGCTCATCATCAGAAAGTTGAAAGCTATTTTAGATGTTTTGTTACATCACAAAAATATTTGTATCATAAGTTCATGAATGTAACCAAGACCTACTGTGTTATATAGACGGTCTTGACACAACTTATATAGAGATCGAATGCTTTTATAAATCACTCGAAACAGTATTTTTTATTAGAATAGGTTCAAGGTCTTTATAAAAACCTTACGGAAATTTTAGATTTTTTGATGAAACATTTTTACTTGAATGATAGTGATATGTTATTGGAATTGTCTCTATATGGCAATGACAAAGCATACAATATAATTCCCTTTTTCTTTACTAACTTGTATTCCTGTATATACATAAGTGTCACGTTGTTGAAGGCCTCTTCTGTTCCTTTTTCTTCTAACTCAATCTGTTGTCTTACCATTACTATTACCCAGAACAATACGACCATCATTGCGTCAATGTGCTTCCCTTCTAACAAACAAACAAATTCATTTCTTCAAGTGTATTTACGGCTTGTTTTACGCATTTGCTTCCCTTGAATGTTTTTGAAAGATTGAGTTTATTTGCTGGGTAACAGTTTATTTCTTTTAATTGACTAGATACCTTTTATATCATGAGTATAAAATGAACAATGTAGATGTGTGACTTTAAATGAGTGGGGGCTTTTGAACTAGGTTAAAGTAAAAGCAAAAAAAAAAGCATAGCACTTATATAGCGCATATCCACGAAGTTCATCATGTTCTATGCGCTTTACAATGTATTGTTTACCCCCGGCAGGCCATAACACTCCTGTATCCAGTATAGAGTGGTCTCTCTGAAAGTCACACAGTGATGATTAGTCAAGAAAGAATTGTTACATTTTCATAGATATTCCTTTAGATTTCCAGATTTGTTATCAATTTTTTGTATTTGTTTGAATGTTTCCCAAGTTGGCCAGATTCCTAGTTTACAGTATTGCTAATTTTGCTAGATAGGATTTTTAACATCACTTTAATTAGCTTCAAAGAGGATTTATGATTGCGACGTTTTTTTAAAAGGGAAAAACGGTCATTTGTATTTTGATTCAAACCATGCGTGAAACCTTCAGCTAGAGAACACAGTTGAGACAGCAGAAAAATATTGATAAAGGAATAAAGAGTTCAAAAGTATATTTCTTTATTTCAAGAAGGTTACCATAAGGTCATATGGTAGTGGTTTTGTCTATCGCATTCTTCTAACTGTGAGTGTGAGAGCTAAATAATCAGGCTGGAGAAACAAGAAAATGCTTTTGTGTTTGGATTTTACTGTAGTTTACTGACAAAATCTACATGTGGATTAAGAAAACCAGACTGAGTCATGAGTGTAGACTGCCTGGTTAGTCTTATATTACTGTTAGAGAATACTTTACAACATTTGTTTGGAAATTAATTGAAATTGAAGACAACACTAACTATGAAATTTGAAAAAAAATTGAATCATTTTCTAAATTTGTTGAAAGAGAAAAAGAGGATGATGAGAGAACTTTTAGATATCATAGATCTCAAAATATTTTAAGGTGATAAAATAAACATAAAATTATGCAGCACATTTTTTCCATAGATACAGACGTAGATTCAAATTTAAACATTCAAAACTTTGACATATTTTACATGTGAAATGCAGTGAGTGAAGAAAGAATAAACTGTTATATTTCTTTTTTCTTCCTTCTTCCCCCATTTTTTTCTCAACATAGACAAGAAGCGAAGTAGGAGAAAGAAACTTAAATCTGTCGATGAGGAAACCAAGTGCTGAATCGTCTTTGGCTGAGGAAACAACAGGGCTGGACAAAGGAAATAGCAAGTTGTCACAAGATTGATAATGATCCACTACACATTAGGGCATATTTGTATTGCTTTATCCTTCTTGTATGTTATCTATATTTATGTACTAATTTTGTTTTTGAATAATGACACAGTGATAATGTTTGCATTTTGACTTCTTTACGCCTCTATACTCTCTAAACTGTTTACAATTTTTGTGAATTTATTCACGAAATGTGCTTGGGATAAAATAGTTTTATAAAAATAAATTTGCCAAAATATTTTATGTGAACATAATTGATCGAACCCCATTAATACTGCACAAAGCAGTGTTGGGACCAACCCCATGTTCAGCCATAAAAGATACACAAGATACCCGGTATAAATCCAGGCACCCCGACCACCAAGCTTAGCTAAACACCGGGTTGGAAATCCTCTGGATCAAAGAAATTCAGACAAGCAGGTGATCAGCCCACTGTGTCCTAAACTCTTTATTGGTACCATGAGCAATACATTGGGCAGTATAAATCATAATCAAGGTCAATAAACAAATTAATGTAGCCCTTGGTCACCTCCTCAGCTAGGTAAGAACTAGGAGAATTTACCACATTGGGTGAACATTAAGGATAACATTTACAATTGGTATCTACTATAGTGTCGGGAAAACTGGAAATTATTCCTGTTGCCTCTGATGATATTACTCTTGTCAAATTCTGGCCAAGAATCCCAAAAACATAATTATGATTATTTTTTAATCTTTTAAAAAAAAGTGTTAGTTGTATAGAAATTCTATAATTTTGATTCTATCTTTAGATCGTTTTGAAACCAAACCAGCTCATAGTGCATTGTGAAAGATCTAATAAAAAATGATTTGCTCTCACATCGTTTATAAATTTTGAAATAATAAAGGATTTCCTATCAAGGTACAAATATTGCGTACGTGTTATGTTCAAAGATTGCCTGATAGGCTGCCATAAGTTCATGTTGCCAACCCTATATCATCAACACTCTACCATTATTGCGGTATAGCTGAAACCATCAAATACAATCCTATTCAATCCTTTATAGGCAGCGTTTGAATACAGTTGACCTTAAATTTTCAATGATTACTTTTGTATAAAGAATGATCTACTATTCACTGGTCTCGGCATCCAGCATCTTTTCATGATCATATTTGTCTCCATTGAAATGTTGCTTCAATACAATCAACATTAAAATGTTTATAGCTGTATTCCCTGTATTTTTGAATAAACCCAGGCTTTAAAATGGCATTACATTGCTGAACCCTATATAGCTTTGTGACTTGAATTTAACAATTTTGATCCACCATGTCAAAAGTTACATCATTTACAAAAAAGCACAGTTATCACAAATGCTGTTTGTTTAGTCGGCCATATCTTACACACATTACGGTAAACTACTTTTATTATCTTTTTTTAATAGAAAATACAAAATGTTATCTTACTTAAGTACTTTGTTGATGTTGTTTCATTACCACTTTTCTTGAAACTATAATAAAAATGCTCTATATGATGTTTAGAATATTTTCTTATTTACTAAGATATTGAACCTAAATGATATTTGATGCATGATATATTTATATTTATGTAAGGGTATTTTTGTAATATTGTACTTATGTTGATGATGATGATGTAAATTTTTAAAATTATTTCATTACATGGAGTCATGTATTAAATCATCTATTTTAGCTGAATTCAGTGATTTTAAATACCTATGTTGGGTGTTCTTGATTTCAACCAGCACTGAATTATCATATTTCATACTCAATATATTCTTTTGATTAAATTTAAACAAAGTTACAAGGAGATCGTCTACTTTGGGTTTTTTCCTCTTTGTAGGTCAATTCTTCTTGTTTGATTAGAGGAGTGTTACTGAGAAATTTTTTGATGACTTATATTTTTTGTGGGCAGATATTGGGGAGATGTTGGATTCTCCGTGTGCTTCCTAAGGGCTTGTATCATAGCAAAATAGATTTTTCTTTTAATTCTCTTTTAATTTTAGTTAGTTTGAGGATTTTTTGTTCCAATGTGCCTTTAAGAAATGTTTTATCTTTTTTTCTTCTCTATACTGTTGAAATTAAGTGGGATTGGTTTGTATTGGAGCCTCTTATTTTTATTGAATATCAATTGCCTTGTTTTTACTTAGTGTCTTCATTCTTCATGTATTTCGTTTAATGTTTGCTGAATCCATTTTATTTTTTGTCTATTTCAAAAAAAGATTAAAATATGTTCAAATCAAGAATGATCATAACAACAAACTAATTGTGAACTATTTTTACCTGTTAATTAAATTAACTTTGTTTTGCTCAAAACCCTGCACACAATATATAGTTGATCTCAAATAGCACTATATTTTGGAGCAAAAAAAACGGGTTGACTTAATTATGGTGTTTACACCATTAGAGTCGGACACTGACGATATTGTACTCACTCCAGTGAAAAATGATAAATTCCATCTGTATAATTCTACCTTTCATATTTATACATTACCTTTGTTCTTTCTGTTGTCATTTTTTTAAATGTAACTTTTGTAAAACAATATTTTAACAGTGCATATTTATTTACTTATTATACGAATTCAGTGCCAAACACAGTGAATTGAAAAGAAAATATATTCCTGGTTTTCTCTCTCTTTATAATTATAAACAAAGTTGGTTAAAAGAAATGAAAACAAAATCAAAATTATGGGAAATATGCTACAATTTAAAATTGATTCGGGTAAGAACAAGTGTGTGCCATTCATTAATCAGATTGATTATATTAGTTTGTCGTCAGAATGGATTTGAATTTGAAGAATTTCTTAATCCAATCCATATCCTACCCTTACAAATGAAATGCAAAGATCATGGAATGGTGACTTGTATTTTCTTTTGTACATTGTCATTGTATTGTAACATATATTATTATCATTTATCTACTGATCGCAATTGAGTTAAAAAGAAGGTAGAGCTTGGGCAAGAAAGATTCTGGACTCACAGTGCTGCACAGTGTGTTTTGTATGTTCTGTGATGTAATGTGGTGTCAAACAACACCTAAAGGAATTATTGCTGGTACACTTTACCACACCCTACCCCTTCCTTCCATACTTTTGTCAAACTTTGTACATTGCCTAAACCAAAATATGTTTTT
>JARBEQ010266989.1:0-10118 GCA_030265355.1 Tritonia tetraquetra
GAGAGAGAGAGCGAGAGAGAGAGAGAGAGAGAGAGAGAGAGAGAGAGAGAGAGAGAGAGAGACAGTGGTCTAATTATAAACCAACTTTGCTACTACTACATAATATTCTGTACACGCTCAATGGATGATTTTGACCTTTTGTGGTATGTTATCAAACAAGAATATTCATTCAATCCTTTTAGTCTTTTAAAAATACACATTCACTATCAAACATCTTGTTTTATACCAGAAAAAGACATGCAACTCAATTTTTGACAGA
Organism: Tritonia tetraquetra; assembly: GCA_030265355.1. NCBI lineage: Eukaryota > Metazoa > Mollusca > Gastropoda > Nudibranchia > Tritoniidae > Tritonia > Tritonia tetraquetra. The sequence goes on from JARBEQ010266989.1 coordinate 260, forward strand.
GAGCAGCATAAAAAAGCAAGGGGCTCATTTTGATATGGAAACAAAACCCTGAAATCCATCCAAGCTCAGTCAGTTCTCTTTTATCTTCCGTCTATTAAGATAACTGCACAGTTTCAAAAGTTATAGGCAATAATAAATAAATGAGATGCTTGATCTGGTTAGTGACAAATTAGGGGACTAGGATGCTCAATTTATCCGCCAAACAATAATAGAAGAATTCAAACTTAGAGAAAACTTTACACTCTATCATTATTACACCTTTATGGACATAATAGTACAGATTAAGAACATCACAGAGACAGATTACCATCCGTCCTGTAACTGAAAGGACGAGACAAAAAACTCAGCCACAAAATATAAGATATTAATATTAATGACATCTAACCCCCCAAAAAAGAGAAAAAAAAGTATCAGTACAAAAAACCCCAGAACATCCAAGTTGTAACCTTTCCCAATTCTTTAGAATAAAAGGTAAATGATGGTATGTTATCTTAACATCTTTCACTTGTGAATCAGTTTATTCTATTTCATTCATTAAGTCTGGCTTTCATAAACAGAACAATGACATGCTTGCAAAGATTAGCATAGTTATAGTTAACACATACACATAATCCTGATTTATAAATGGTTTCAAATTATGTAACAAGAAAAACATTATTTAAAAAGTGTAACAATTCACATATCATTTTTATATCATTAATTAAATGGTGAAAAATATATACAAAGCCTTCACCTGACGGAGGTATGCAATTCTATTTACATGGGAGAAAACAAAATAAAAACAAAAAGTGGGAATGAAATTTCCTGTAAAAAGCACCAATCTAATATTAAGGAGACATTAACACTTTTTATGCCATTTTCAATCAGGGTCGAAATTTCCTGTGTGCTCCAGTGCCAACTTCGACCAGAAGCGAAATCATACTACGATGGCAATCGGAGACGAATAAAGAAATCTACAAAGCGTTAACCATTAATGAGTTACTTCCCTTGGTTCAAAACATCAATAGCTGGCACACAAAGTTAACTATGTTAATTAAATAAATTAACATGCCTATTTGATGTGACTCAAATTCTGAAGATATTAGAGAAAGATTGCTGATTCTTGGACTAGTTTTGAAAGAAGTGTGATTACAGTGCTTGATTCATCAAGTTTTATTAGGTCAACTGTAGTTTGATGCATGTGAATTATTTTCTGACAAGGGTCGTTTTCTAAATTTTTCACCAAAAAAAAAACAGATGGCATAAAAAGTGTTAAATTCATAAAATTATGTTTCTTTCATCTGAAATAGAATTGTTATTCCTCCAACTTGAGAATGATTTTACCCACCACGAGTTTCATTTCAATCACCAGGAAAATGATAAAAATAATGAGATTACGAATAGAAGGTGACATGTAACTAATGGCAGTAATTTCCTGAGACAAAAAGAAACTATAGTTCATCAGATTTTCATAATTCTTCCAAGTCAGCTGCCATCCAATACTCCAATGGAAATAATGAATCACATTAGTTGCATGTCCATATTCTTCTTGAGTATGTGAAACTCTGATTCAAACACAGAATGTTATTTGTTGAACACAACAGCCATATTAAATAAGCCTGGGTACTTATTCATGCTTTTCTCTTGAGACTTTGCCAGAGTCTGAATCATACTGGAGGGGGAAAGAGGAAACCATATCTTAATAACAGCCGGGTTTGGGGTTTTTTTTAATCAAAAAGAGAAAACAGGCCATAACAATAAGTTTGTTCTTGTCTCATAGCAATAACATGTTGTGAAAATGATTCCATGTGGTAGTTTTACTATCATTTCAGAAATTACGGTTTTCTCTAAACTAGTGAGAAATATAGCAAATGAGGTTTTAAAAATAACATAATTTCTAATTTCACACAGATAACCAACTAATGTTCATTTTAGAAACATTTTGCTGACAGGCAGGGGGTAAAAATGTCCACATTTCTCTCTATTCCTATAAAATTGGTTCAATTTGGTTCATTCACTCCAACAAGCTATAAAAAAAACACTTACTGTGGCAAGCTGTCTACCAATATTTCCCATAGTAATTCCACCCGAAAAGAATACACAGGGAAGCCATGAGCGTACAAACAAGAAGTCTGGTTCTGTGTACCTAATGGGTGATAGATAAACATTCAAATTGCTTAAGGGTTCCACAAATATACACTGGAAATAGAATTAGAATAAGATAGAAACACTCAAAACAAAAAGAAAAATTCAAAACAGCACAAAAAATTCTACAAGAAATGAGGCAGTACAACAGACAGTTGATGACAAAGATTCCTCTCTCTGAAATAACTGCAAAGTTAAAGAGTTACAAATCACTTTTTATACTGTTTCTGGTCAAAGGACAATAAAAGATGTACAATAACATACGAGAGAAGTTTGTAAAGTAAATATTCTCTTACCTGTATACATCATTATAAACCAGCAGTTGCGTAACAAAGGTAGCCAGCACAGCTATACCAACGCCTAGACCAAATCCAGACCGTGAACGATCAAACAGCCACCACAGGCCTATAGACATTGCAGCAAGACTAACAGAGAGCTGGATATTATTGGCAAAATCAATTTTCTGTTTTGTGGTCAAGGAAAAGTTCAGCAACAAGACAATGAGAAGCTCTAACATTGGTTGGCAATCTTAGAAATGATCTCTCCCCTTTCTCTGCTATAAACACAATCAAAACTATAACAACAAATGTCTAATATCACCACAGACACCGTGAAGATAAAATCCGAAACTAGATGTTTAAAAATTGTATTTTTTCAATTTGGCTGTACACTGATTCTGTTGTTGCTTGAGGCCCTTTAAAAAAAATAAAAAATAGGTTTGACGATTTGACTCCTTGCTGGTAAGCGAAGGTCTCATCCTCCCTCCACATAGCACCACTTCATTGTCACTCATTTCCATTCCATAAGCTTCTGTTATTAAAACATTTCTGAGATTTGAGCCGGTCAATCCATTATCTAATAATTAATAAGATTCTAATAATTGAACAAAGATCCTGGGAGCTAAATTGAAAGCTCTTCTTTCTATTTCTTTATCAATAACCTTAAGCACCTTTCGGTGTAAGGTTTATGTGTGATACACAAACTTTCGCCATTGATTCCTATTCAGTGACAGCCTCTTTGTCTCTACAAGCGAATATCCTCTCTTTTATATTATTTTTGAAACTGCATCCTGCCATGTTTTCTTTGGTCTACCTCTAGGTAGTTTTTCTTCCTGTTTACAATCTAGTATTTGTTTAGAAATTCTGCTAACTTTCATTCTGTTTATTTCTAATTTTATCCCTCTGTTTTGCCTATTGATCATCCAAGGAATTTCATTTCTGTTGCCTGTAGCTTGCTTTTATCTCTACTGTCCATGATTCACTTTCTTTCTTTCTTATCCAGTTCCCTTTTACCATTACAGTGTAGGGCCAGAACTATGAGGCTGGATTTCGTTGGATCAAGATATTAAGCCAAGCAGGTGATCAACCCACTGTGACATGATTCACTTCCACATATATATCAAAGTTGGGCAATAAATTGAGTTAAAAATTGACATTTTTGTTTTGGTTGTTAGTCTAGCTCTTTCTTATCAATAAAAGAATTTCCAAGTTGGGGCTATACACACCTTTGTGCTAGGCTAATTCACTGATTTATTTCTTTTTTTCAGACTACCATTTGACTTGATTATTACTCCTAGGTATTTATAGCTAGCAACCTGTTCCATTACCTGTCCTCCTAGTTCAATGTCATGTTTATTTGGTTCTCTACTAATTAGCATAGTCTTTGTTTTCCTCTTATCTTTAATTCCCTGTTGAGTAAATGTTGTGTAGTAGATCTTGTTGAATTTTTATGACGTCACTGGTATTATAAAACAGATGGCTGCTAACTATAATGTAATCAATCTAGTATTGACTTTTCATTCCTATCTCCTAAAACTCTGGTCCATTTATGTATGTCTTTGTGTTGGAAAAAAGTGTTTGCTATGTTTAAGGTTATTTCGGATGCAGAAATCTTGTAATACTATTGGCACTTTCTGTATTTTCACCTTGCTCCAAAACATTTTTCATGCTTGTTGCCTACCCTAGCATTTAGATCACCTGCCTAATATTATAATTTCTTGGTTGCGTCCGATGTTATCGGTGGCTATTTGTAACTGGTGGTAGAATTCTTCTTTTCTATCTTGATACATCTTCATTGGACAATATCCTACAATTAATTTGATGTTCTTAGATTCAAATTCAATATTAGTCTCTCTGAGTCGCTTATTTATTAAATTAAAGTCACAGAGTTCATACAAATTGTTTCTTAGCATAAAGCTACTCCTATTCTTGCATTAGTTGACACTCGAATAGGTGAGTGTATGGCTACCTAGATTCTCTGTTTCCTGACATTTCTTTTTAGTTTCTGTTATTCCTAAAATATCAATTTTATACTTTTTGACTTCATTTACTAACACTATTTATTTTCCCTTAATGGATCCAGCATTCCATGTTCCGGTGTTAATAGTCCTTTTCTATGAATGAGTCGTCACTGTGTAATCAATCCTTGGCATACGCCTACTTCCTTGAATCCATTTTATTCGGGCAAGTAGGAGATCACCACACTGTGACCTAGATAAGTGGTGGGGCTGCCACCTCAGGGCCCCTTACCAAGCCCTGCGACCTCTTGGTCTGGATCTTCATTTGAGGCCTTTAAGTCTTTAGACCACACAAGCCTCTCCACCACAACAAGGTGGGTCACTAAGGAGCAGTATTGACAGAGCTATGAATTATAAAACCTATAAAATTAGAGAAATACTTCAGTTCCCGAAACCGACATTTGAGGTAAATATAATCAATTATATAATCTATTAAAAATCATAAAAAATTCCAAAAGGATACAGCACTAGCATGGTTAATCCCAACAAAAACAGCAACACATCTCATGACACTGCTCCATTCTCTTTTGTATCTCAGCTCTTCTCCAAGCTTCTTATCAAGACAGGGGTAGAGCAATCCAATGACAGCTGAAAGTCAATATAATTTCATAAAATATGAGGTGCAAGTACACAAGGTTATCACAATAATCCTAATGTGAGTAAGGTAGTCTAGGTGTAATGACAATGTGTAGTGCACAGTCTATAAGAAAGTTTGTTTCATTTTATCGTGGAATACCTTGGGGTGCAACCTTGAAAAGATTTTTTTTTAAATCAATGACCAGATTATAATATAAACAAATGTGAACGTTTTAAAACATAGGAATAGGATAGATTAATTCCATTTTCAAAATTTCAAATCATTAAAAAGCATTTAATCTAGCGCATATCCACAAAGTATCTCATGCCCTATGCGCTTTACAATGAATGTGTATCATCTACCCCTGGCAGGACATTACAATCTTGTATCCCTCTTAATTTCACGTGGAGTACACATTGAATGGTGAGCTGCCTGTAAGGTGCTTCAGTACTAGCATTCTGACAAGAACATTCACAGCCCTCGGTCGGGTACTTATTAACACCTGAGACGAGTGAGGTAAGCAGAGTAAAGTATCCTACCCAAGGACACAAAGCCGGACAATGGGGCATGGAGCTCCCTAGTGGTCACTTATCAAGGTACCATGACCGCTGTCGCTTGATTTCACTGACCAGTTCAGCAAGCTATCTGTTACACTATTGGCACCTCTCGATAGTGCATACTGTCAAATCATGCCATTATCCTTTACCCCATGTGCTTAGCATGAAAATGAAAGAGTATCTAAGAAGTTTCAATGGACAAAAGCTCAGCAGATTCTATTGTTGTCATTCAATTCATATTATCGAATCACTTGACTTTATTAACTTATAATGGTATTAACCTGCTTTCCTCATTTAACTTACCTGCCGCAGTTCCACAACTTGGCGGTACCCACCAAGCAGAAGAAAACAAACTTGTTAATACTTCAGGTGGAAATACAGTGACTTGGCGTTGCACTTGAAGAAGATTTAAGACGAGGGCAAAGAATACACCGATGATAAATAGCACAAATGCTCGGAGAACTGTATACTTGAAGCTTGCCATTGTGGATCACCTGTGGATCAAAACATGAAATATGTATCTAATGTAAATAAAAAGATCATGACCTTCTCTGCTGTCTAAAGACTGAGTCAGACCACTTTATATTCACAGACAGTGACTCCATGACTCTCAAATTCAACTAAAGCTTGATTCTTTAAAAACTCTAGACTTCAATTTCTATCTTGGCGAACATCTGTTTTCCTTCCTTGATTCCTGACCTCAGCTGATCTCTCTTTTACCTTTTGTTTGACGTTCGTTACTCTAGAATAGTAAAGCTCTAAAAATAGAAGCAGAGTTCCTAAGAAAGAATCCAGCATAGGAAAAATCCAAAACAATATTACATGACACAAATGCATAGACTGGTCTAGTCTATCTAGACTTACCTTTTCAGATCAAGTTAAAAAGAAAACAACGATTCTAAATAGAGAAGAGAATGGAATGAATCATGTCCAAGACTCGTGGAGCTCTGGTCTATCTTACAACTTCTCGTCCCAGCCTTATTCAGAATTCTAAACTAGGGCCAACAACAAAAATAACAACACTAAGGGTCTAACTATTTGCAACAACGTTTCCTTGTGACAATAATGTTGTTTATCATCACACTTCACGCGTATCTCGGATTTATATACCTAGATATCTCCTGATGTGTGATCGGAACACCAGGAGAGGTTCATGTCATAGAACATAAGAGTAAAGAGTAACCTACTTTAGCTTAATATCACACCACAATATTCGCACCGGTCGGCTGACGAATATTAGCCAATGAAATTCGCTCATTTTAACAACAAGACATCGAAATTAGGTCACTTGTAAAACTACCACCACCCAGGCTGCCATAGAAAGCACCGAATAACGAAAACAAACATCAATGTATTCGTAGTTCGTAGAGTAGATTTTCAGAAAGTTTCCTTCTTCAACTTTTACAGAATTTGAAAACGACACAAAAAATGACTATTCGAGCTTGGCTTCTAAGTCCACGCTAAAAATGTCACGGTGCAAATCAGATCAACAAATAATGCGTTATCATTACAGCAAATACCTAACTTGACTCTACTTAGGATTGCACCATGCCCGTATTATTGTTCCTGTTGTTGTTATAATAATAATGATAATAATATTAATTAGTATTCGTATTGTTGTTATAGACGGGTCTAGATATTACTACTGGAAAATGTATGTTCTACGAACGGGATAATAATTAGCATTGAAGAGAACGTGGACTGCAAGTGGTGGTGGTGAATTTCAAATAAGATTTCACGTCTAACAATCTATAATTATATCAAATAAATGTGTGCACACGACGAAAATGAAGACATAAATCCGCACTGAAGCGTTCCTTTCGAATTATGAAAAGCAACAAAATATGTAGAGCTTACAGCACTTTTGAGTTATCTCTTACATCACACTAAGTCGAGAATTTTAGAGCCCTCCCAGAAAAAGCATTTTCTGGTAGAAGTTTCGCCTTAACTCCATTATAAGATTATTATCATTATCATTATTATTTTATCTTTATTGTCATTACTGTTATTATTATTATTATCATCATCATCACCATCATCATCACAATGTACGTAACGATTGTAGAAAAAGAATCAAAATTCGATCAGTTTTATTTCCAATTCGTAAACATTGTTTCTATACTTCATCATAAATTCAAGCAACTAAATTAGTTGCATTGTAACTTTTGTGATGGCAAAATCGGTGGCCTTTTATAACCGACGTAACAGGTATGTAATAGCAACGAATATAGATATGACATGGATTATGCATTTCGGTGCTATACTAAACCGCCTCTGTACGTTGTGCTATTAATTAAAGGCATGTACCCTCTCCGGGCCCTGTTTAGGCACACATTTGCGGTGCCCTTTGAGTGCCCCTTTGAACAGATGAATCCCTGATCCGGACAATTTTAGGATCAAGAATAGAATCCACAATAGAGAATCAATCGATCAGACCAGTCTTGTCGTATGGTCGCCCCGATATGGATAGATTCAATAATTTATGTTCCAACTCTACTCGAAGACGCGAAATGTTAAGTGAGGCATCTTTGTGACTGGGATCACCCCCAAGGATCACCCTATATAGGAAAAGGTACCTTTCATTTGATTTTGATGTCTGGTTACACCATTCGGTCCTTTGCCAAGCACAATATTAGATAATTTGTTATATTTTGTTCTGTCATCCATTACCGCCCAGCAGTATTGTGCCCAGCCCCGTGCCCAGCATTGCTGAACATAGTGCTGGAAAAATCAGGATCAGGTAGATAATTTGGTGAGTTGTACAATAATCGAGTTTTACAATCGTAGAATCGTGGAAGTTTGGTGAGTTTTATAATCGCGTTCACGCCGTGGAATTTTGGTGAGTTGTAAAATCGCGCGTTCACACTGTGTACTTTTGTTGAGTTATACAATCGCGTTTACACCGTTGAATGTTGGCGAGTTGTACAATAATCACGTTCAAACTGTGATTTTTGGTGAGATGTAACATCGCGTTCACACTGTGGAATTTTGATGCGTTGCAATATCGCGTTCACGCTCGTCACTTTTGGAACATTTCCGTTACTTTTTTATCCGTTGATTTCTCTCAATGAGTTTTTCAATCGCGTTCGCATGAATTGTTCGTTTTCTTGAATTTAAGGATTACCAAGCAATGTTAGGAATACTATTTTATGAAATTACGAGCGTGGCATCATTCCTAATGTTATACGGTATGGTCTAAACATAATATTACATTTTTTTTAAAAAAGAAGAAACTAGGGCCTCAAACGTAGTAACCATCTCCCTCACATTCTCGTTGCTTTCTCAGTGAAGACACAGGAAGTCTATAATCTCGGAGTCTTGTGTGTAATCATTAATTCTATGTAATGTGGACTGTTCGAATCCTGTAATGTCAGTGTGCACGAATTAGTTTATAGGGCCTAGGATAGCATTGGAAATATCTGAAGAACACATGGAATGCATGCATGCCACCCAGCATGCGTTAGTGTGAGAACGTTGTACTTAGTCATGAGATGTAAATGTCTGTAATATTGTTGTACACTTCGTGTGATGTAACCACTAATAGTGCCGTTATTGAGAAATAAATCGTTCATCTGTTCCTTTCATGAAATCAGACTTAGATTCTGATAGTTTATTCTTTCATGGGAGATGTGGTGCCACTCTTTAAAAAAAAACAGTCCTGACCATGGAGGCCCATCTGGCATGGAAGTATCTGTCCTTCGATTGTGCCACACTGACAAAATCTGGGAGAAAATCTACGGAGACTCGTCTCATTCTCTAGCTCGGTACTCTCCACCCTTCAGGATTGAACACCCGTCTCGATCTCGACTAGGGAGAACATCATCCTCTCCCCTTGTTGTTGGCTGACTTATGCGAGGAGTACGAGGGGCCCCTTTCAGATCTAGGACCAAGGCAGGAAGCAACCGCCCAATCAGATTCCTACAGAACCCACAAGGGCTGGTTTTCGACGACCACAACGCGGATTGGAACACTCCAGCCCATGTCCTTTATCTTCCCCTCTCCCATATATGGGTCTAATAGTCTGCCAACAGCAACCCCCCCCCCCCCCTTCCGCACCCCTTGTTCTTTCCCGCTCTCTTACTATCCCTCTCACACGCTCCCCCTTCTTTTCCTCTGTTGGTATGACTTGCGTCACGGTGGTCATTGCGCCGTTGTCTGGCAGGTCTCCTACTTTCACGGGTGGTCATGTCTTCGTACACATTCTTAGGGCGTTTGCACATCTTTTCCTAAACTTCTAATTGGAACGCCCCGCGCAACACTCCTTTTGAACACCGTGTTTTTATTCTTGACAACCTTGTTTTGCAT
>JARBEQ010267000.1:0-10117 GCA_030265355.1 Tritonia tetraquetra
CTCGCCTTTAGGCCTTTAGGACTCAAAGATTTCCGTTTGACTCGAATCTTTTACTCTTGAATTATCCCCCAGATCCTCATCCAAATTAAACATTCTATTCAACATACTAGAAACGCGAAAGAAACACACTGAATTCCGCGGTGTACAAAAACGCAAACAGAATGCACACCGTATTTCGCGGTGTACATAAACGCCACCATAAAAACCCCTCTCATCCTATATATTTGGAAGTAAATGGCGCCTATTAAAAGTGGACAACGTCAAACCAGCAAACACAGCAATGACAAGTTATTTTGTCAAATCAGGAGAAACATACAAAAAAGGGTCTTATCTCTTTCAGGACGTATCACCACAATATAGGCGATGTGGGCATGTCTCACGTCATAGCTCTTTCTTCATTTTCTCAATTTTCTCGTCTTCTTTTCTTTTCTAATTTGGGAACTGAACAATTTGATGTATAGCATGTCTATCTAGCGTTAATAGTTATCATACTATCCACATGTCAATTGGGTTGAAATTTGCTGACGTCTAAACACGGAAACCATATACGTCTGGAAATAGTTAAACATCTTTGCCAACCGTCCCCATTAGAGACCTATCGCGAAGAAAACAACACAAGGTTAAAGGTTAACATCCACAAAATGACCTAGCTGTAGCAGACTATGGCCAGAAATAACTGAAAAGTCGCGATCGTTATCAATTATCGATTTCCATATAGCTGTAATAAGCGAAATTCTTTCCTATTGTTTCAAAATTGTTGAAAAAATAATTTTCAGTTAAGACCTATTGATTTACAAGTTCAAGCCAAATATCAGAAATGTAGGAGGAAAAATTAACTGAGAAAAAAAGGGGGGAAAATACTTTTCATTTATTTCCAGCCGCACCTTCTATAATTTACCGTCTGTGGCCAGCGCTAGACTTGAATGGAGACAACTTAATTTCAATTATATGCTAAAATTAACATATCATGCTCTCACTTCATATTACAATTGGGGGTAGCCATATTTATTTTATTACTGTTGCCTTGGTGGTAATCCCTCAGCTACAAGGAAACTGAGCAGATTTTGGCACATAAGACGACCCTTTCGACTTTTGAAGATAAATTCAGAGGCGGGGCCTACCGTTTAAAGTCCGTTTCCAATAGGACGTTAACCAACACAGCCGGAAAAAGCCCTTTAAACTCTTTGAGTTGGCCTTGATTCAAACCATGGACCTCCCAATCCAAGAGCGAGTAGTGCTTTACCACTTTGCCACAGAGGATTTGTCCTTGGTCTTTGAGAAGTACAAATTGTTGTTTATACACCAAATAGTATCAAATTATAACAATGAAATGATTAATCGATATCATCATTACTCCGTGTGTTACAAATGGTGATTAGCATATTGATATTAATAATCAATATATCGAGTATGGCAAACGATCATTAAGATATCTTGATATGAATAAAAATGCTCGTAATTGATTACATTGTGTTTTGTTACGTGTTACTATTATTACCATTTCACTTTATGACCCCAAGTCCAAGTTAAAAATTACAAAAGAGAAATAGAATCCATCATTATTTTGATCATCATTATAACAAGTAAATAATGCTCGTTCTACGAACAGCAGACGAGGTGGCCGATTGGTCTAGACAACGGACTTCCATGTCGAGGGTCGTGGCTTCAGGCACTTCGTTTTTTCCTTGGGCGAGAAACTTTACTCCGTTTGCGTCACTCGACCCAGGTGTAGAACTGGGTACCAATTCTCAAACGAGTCTTGGGAAAGTGTTCTGCGATAGACCAGCGTCCTATCCAGAAAGTGACAAATTGGGGTGGAATTCAGGAAATTATTTTAACACTGCTCTTATCTATTTATCTACAGGAATCTGGCGTGGGGTTGCCGGTACGTGTTCTTGTTCTCCATTCCTTTCTATCCGCATCCATATCCTTCTCTAACCCTGCTGTTTTTACGTCTTCATTTTTTTAATGCCGTAGACTTCTTCTTTGTCTACCCATCTTCCTTGTTCCAATAGGTGTCAACTCTCTCTCTCTCTTTCTCTCTCTTCTCTCTACATAACTTTCATCTCTCCTCTTTATGCGCCAGGTGCCATCTCAGACGTGTTATTCGGCACCCTGTCAGTTTTGTGGTGCCCAGAGAGAACCGTAACATCTTCATCACTGCCATTCTATCGGTCTCTCTTTCCCTTTGGTGGCTGCTACTGTTTCCATTCCACACAACATTGCTGGCTTCAACACTGCATTGTAGTGTTAATGGTAGTCGGGAAATCTGCATTCCGAAATGCACGTGTCTTTGGACGTGAGTTGTAGTGGATTTAGGGTTGGTTTCAAAATTGCAGTGGTGTTTTAAAAAGTATAGTATAGAGAGTACGTACTTATATCAGAAAAGTTTATCATGCTCTATGCGCGTTGCCTACAATTGTTCAGGTTACCTCCGGCAAACCATTACACATCTGTATCCTTCTCTACTGGGAAGTATACAGTGCAAGCTGCCTGTTAGGCGCTTCAGTACTGTCATTCTGACAAGATCATTTGCTGCCATTGACCGGATAATCAATCATACCTGAGTCGAGTGATATTATCAGAGTTAAGCTCCATACCCAAGGACATAACGCCAGACTATCGGGACATGATCCTCTAAGGGGATCACCCGCCCAAGTAGGCTTCTAACCACCACCGTTGCTTGACTTCGTTGAGTTTGTTGACCGGTTCAGCGCGCTATCCGATACTCTATCGGCGCCCCAGATGTGTTGTTAATGGTGGTCGGGATACCGTATTCCGAGATGCACATCATCCATTGTACGCTCTTCGGGGTGGAATGCATAAATTGTCCCAGCACTGCATTCTTTGTGGTAATGATTAATTAATGGGGCCTGGTGAATCAAACAAGATGTTTGTTTCTATTTCTCCCTCGTCTCATCTCCTTCCTCAGCCTACCACTTCTTTCTCGGCGTCACAGGGTAGCAGTGACGCTTTCGCCGTGTGTGCAAAAGGTCCTGGATTTGAATCCCGGCAGTGAGACGTGGGGATCTTATTCCTTTTTGGACTTTCTCGAAGTTTGTATGGCTCTGCTGATCCCGTTCTTTCTTTCTTTCGTTCTTATCCAATTCCATTTTACCATTACAGTGTAGGGCCAGTACTATGAGGCTGGAATTATCTGGATCAAGATATTAAGCCAAGCAGGTGATCAACCCACTGTGACCTTTGTGATAGGTATTAATTTTGCCCGGACAGCGGCCTTGCGGCTTACCCTTATCGATTTTTAACTGCCAAGGGTTCTTTAACGTGCGCAACGTGCACACGGGACCTCCGAGGTTATCGTCCGTCTCCGATAGGACTAGGTTCTTGATCCCACCTACCTGAATAGGATCAGGGGAGTGGCATATAGGTTTTCACCAAGTTTCAAGGAGAAAAATACTTGTCGCTGCCTGGAATCGAACCCGGTACCTTTCACTTCCGAGGCAAGAACCGTACCTCTGCGCCACTGGGACCCCCGCTGATCCCGTTGATTCCTTACATCATGGAATTGAAATTCATATCGGAGATGGACTATAAAGCGGAGATCCAAGGGCGTAAAACTAACTTTTTTCTATTCTTATCCTCTCCCACCCCGCTACCCTTTCCTTCATCTCATCAGATCCCATCCCACTTCATTAGCTTGTGGAATCAGCGAGAGAAAAAAGATCAACCGTGCAAATAGGTGATTATAGCATGCCATTCCCTTGATTATAAAAGTTGGCTAAGCTTCAATTCCTGATATAGAACCGCTCATTCTCATTAACCTGAGAGCTGAAATACAAACTTTCAAAGTTTAAGAAATTCCTCATCTTGGCGAAGAATCGGCCGCCATCAGCATTTGTAAAGGGAAATCGTCCATGAAAGAAAATCGTTTTATTGAGACACCCTACGCCATATACTTTAACGAAAACAGTTTGCTCGTTTTTATTCTTTCACAAAATGTACACAACTAGACAACGTATGCAGCTGTCTTTACTGCTCTGACTTTGAGGAGACAATTCTGAAGCTGACAGAGCTGCATGTTTTGCACACGATAAGTATCGCCTGGATAATGATATTAATTGCAATCAAACCTTTGTCATCTCAAAAACTACTTTCAGGGAAGCTGCATTTCTGTTTTCACAGTTCTGCAGTTCAAAGAAGCTTGTTTACTAACCATGACGTGAACAATGATATTACATTCTTTCTTTTCTTTTTTCTTATCCAATTCCCTTTTACCATTATAGTGTAGGGCCAGCACAATGAGTCTGGATTTATCTGGATCAAGATATTAAGCCAAGCAGGTGATCAACCCACTGTGGAATGATATTACAAAGTAAAACCAATTGCCATGTATGAAAACATGAAAAGTATACTCTCAGCCAATTATAACATGGGCTTTCATCTTGAGGACCTATCTTTGATATGATGAGTAGACTAAATGGAATCCAACAGCCTATATGGTCAACATACCATTCCCTAATTTGAATTTTATAATCTCTTTTATTACTACTGTGCTGTTCCTCCTCAAAGTTCCAACCAATATAATATCAACATAGAATGCAATGATCCCTAAACAAATACTAGAATGTAAACCGCAGGAAAAACTACCTAGAGGTAGACCAAAGAAAATATGGCAGGATGCAGTTTCAGAAATAATAATTTTTAAAAAGAGGATCTAATAATAATAAATAATAATAAACTTTATTCATCCTTTCGGAAATTTGTTTTACAAACGTGGACATACTGGAATGAAAAACAATAGTTAAAACATAAAAATACAATGTACATAATAATAACATTTTAGGTACGAAGTAGATATCACATAATATATATATATTAATGTTTAAAGTGCAATATGTAAAATTTACGTTGTTATGTATGAGTATGGCAATATAATTTATGGTAATGAGTTGTATAGCCTAATGCCAGGATCAGGCAGGATCAATGGCAAAAGTTTGTGTATCAAGCATAAACATTACACCGAAAGGTACTAAAAGGTTATTGATAAAGAAAGAGAGAAGAATGCAATGATCGCTCGGGTAACAATCACAGGGTTTTCTAACCTCGTCTTCGTAGCTGATAAAAAAAGAGAGTCAAACAAATCCAACGAAAGCCGACTGGAGCGTACGGACAGTAGATTATTATCTCCAAGTTTGCTCACGAGGGGAAGACCTTTGGCGGCGGACCTGGACAACGGGGTCCCCGCTGGCAAGAAAGCTCTATGATGGCCTGGAGGACCTAGAACACACGGCTGCCCTCACACGAGAAGTGGGGGTGCCCATCTGAGTGATCGAGAAGAAGAAGACGATCTCCAATTTGTCAATGTACGCTTAAAAGGTTTTGATTCCCCCCCCCCCCCCCCCTCCTCCCCACTACCTTACTCCTTGCTAAAGAGCCTTGCATTGTAGACGTCTAGTTGTTGAGAGTTAGAATAGAGATGTGTGCAGGACCAATGTTTGCGTGAGGTTCAATGATCAATGTTCTACTAGAACGAGAGCAGTATTTTGACAATTTGGCTATTTGCCTTATCAAGTCTATTTGCCCTGGAAATCTTATCTCATTTTTAAGACAATTCAGCGAGTTCATTCCGTTCCTTTTCCCTCAGAATTAGAGGAAAATAGAAGGAAAGACAGAACTGTATGTTGAACGATTGATCAATATATAGACATACATATAAATGGACATCTTAGGTAGGTAGATTGATATATAGATAGATAGATAGAAAGATATAGGTAGATGGTTAGGTAGGTATATATATATATAAATGTAGGTAGGTAGGTAGGCAGATAGGTAGATGGATGGATAGATAAACAGATATAGAGTGAGACGGATAGGATAGGATAGATAGGTAGACTTTTAGATGGATTGATTGATAGACAGAGAGATTGGTAGATAGATTAAGTAGATAGATAGGTAGATAGATAGATTAGAATGACATTCTCTCCGTCTAAAATTCTATATTTAATGCAGGGTTGTCTATTTCTATAATTGAGCACAATAATTCTAATTTCTCAAGTTGCGTCCCTTGAATATTTTTATATACATTATGATTTAGGGAAATTTTATCCGTGCTTCTGTCGTTCCCACGGGCATCTGTCGATGTGGTTCTATATCCATATCCATTAGTGGTAGCCTAAATGTGGTTCATGACAATTTTTGTGCTTTAATCACACATTTGAACAATTTTGCTACACGTCTTCTCTTCCCACATAAGATCACACCCCTCTCCCATCTCTTCCCTTTCCTCATCAGCTCACACCCACTTCCTCTTTTTTCTTTCAAGACAAAAACAAACCTCTAATCAATCATATTATTGTAAATCCATCGCCAAAGAAAAATAATAATACCATAATAATATGTTATCACCAGCTTGTGTGTAAATCAAAAACCGTCTTCCATTGATGTAGATTTGATTAAAAGACAATTAGGCCTGAGCTGAAATTCAAATTCAAATCTTGATAACCAGTTCATATGATCGACCCGCTGTCGACCCGTTTCACGACTTCTGTTACCCGTCTTCGGTTTTAATAATAATAATGATAATGATATATCATTTTTATATAGCACCTTACCCCGTGTGAAACAGGCTCAATATGCTTTACATTTGCAAAGAAAGTAATGATAAAAACAACTTAAAAAGTAATACATTAAAATATACAATGGTCACAAATTAAAAAGGAAGGCTTTTAAACGGGATTTAAAACAATCTATACTATCAATGTATCTGACACGTCCTGGGAGGGAGTTCCAGCAAAGGGGAGCCGAATAGGAAAAAGATTGTTCGCCAATGCTGCGTGTCCTTTTCGGTTTTACAAGCACACGACTGTCAGATTTTGATAGGAGGTTTCTTGTTGGGGTATACATATTTATCAAATCATTAACATATCCAGGACTGTCAGAACTCAAACTCAAACACAAACTTAAGTTCAAACACAAACTTAAATCTAAATTAGGTGTGCCAACTTGAAATTTTCAAGTTCAGGTCTATGCGAACTGGGTGACGACTTAAAGATACTTGAAATTCGGGTCGACCAGTTATTTGTAATCAGTTAACCCGGTAACCCTACAAATTACTAACACCCATTCATTGTCAACCACCGTGTCAGGCTATGACAGAAAACGTCATTGAAACTAGGGCAACCCATCAATGTCTGTTGTTAGAAATCTAGATAGGAATCTTTGGCACCGGGCACGATGTACAATTCTGTCACAGAATGTGGGCGATCCCCGGATTATCCTTTCATTCTGTCCTTCTATCATCTTTTTCTGTCATTCTTGCCTCTCATAATTCTGTCTTTCTTTCCCATTGCCGTCATTTCTTTGTATATCAATTTTTGTAATCCGTTCCTTCTTTCTGACCTTCTTTTGTTCATTCATTCTTCCTTTCTCCTCTCCGGAATTTACAACACATTATTGTTTTAGTTAAGGTTGTTTACAAAATGTATTAAATAAACGTAATACTTTTCTATATTATCGATGAAAACATAATAAGAAATCAAGGATTATCTTTTAAGAAGTGAATATAATATAAGATGTGAACGCCAGATTATCCATTGAATAATTTAACCAATGATTGTCAATAATAAGGTACACGACTCAAGCATTTTTACCAAAGTCAACAAGAGAGTGATGTTTTCTCTGTGTGCTAACGTTTGATTCAAAATACTTTGCAATAGGGATGTCTTGGGAAAGGATGTTTCCGATTTACACCGATTCATAAATTTAATTGTAGAATTTGGGTCCATAAAAATCACTACTCCTGTGTACTCTTGTTAGGCTTCGTGCGTAAAACATTACGAAAAATAGAACGGTGTTTTGTGGTGCGAGGGAATGTATGAAATGTACATAGGCGTATGTTTGGATATACGGAAGATCCCCTAATGAACCTATTGCATCTATCAGGACAGCTGATCGAACGAAAGTAAGTCAAAACGTTCACCAATTTTCCGTCAAAATGCTTTTAAAGAATGCTAAAATGTTCATAGAAAACATGCACTCAAAAATGAAAAAAATTGTACACTCTACATAGCTTTTTAAGGAATTCTAAACTGACTTCCTTGCCGGCCGATTTGGTGTCCATCAAAGACTCAGAATGGTAGGTAGTAGAACCTAAAAAAGAAACTGGATGAATATTTTTTTTTTGGATAGTTTCTCACCCAAGAGGTCACACTGCCTTCTCTTTCAATCCTCTTCTTCTATTTATATCTGGTGGGGAAACCGAATTAAAAAGACACCCTTATTGGCTTTTGTCGAAATCGGAAATTTCCGAGACTGTCAAGCACCATTTAGTGAATAAAAACTACATCAATCCAAGGGGATAACTCTTATTTTTTCCTCGTAATGTCCACATTCCTATTTGAAGATCCAACAGCTGATCTATTTCCTTGTCGGTTTGAACAATTCCACGCTACACAGCAAGTACCTTTCCATTGTTTTGTCTGTGAAAAAAATTGCATATAATAAGGTTGTAGCTTGACGTCTATATCAAAGGGAAAAACAAAATGAAAGAGTCTTTAAATTTGCTGTTTTTATATATTATAATATATAAAAATTGACTGAATGATGTCCTTTTTGTACTATAAAACATGTTTCGAATAAAATGAGTGTCTTCATATTTTAAAAAATTGCAACAGATGAGCACGAGGTCATAAAAGCCTAAATCTTATTCCATATAAAATGTATCATAGTCCATTGACAAGAATAACTTTTTTTTTTTAAGTACGAGAAATCCACTATTTATCTCCATGACGAGGTTTGATTGTGAAATTCCTTGAAATAGATGCAATAAATGCTTGAAATAAAAAAATGTTCAAAGATAAACAGACACAAAAAAACGTAAGATGCTAGGAGTACGAAAACGGATTTTCCCGCACTGCGAGGGGCTTGTCGCCAATGGCGGCACAATGCACACAATTATCGGGAAGCGCGAACGAAAGCAATGGGCTGGGCAAAGAGACATAAGTCTCTTTGGGCTGCGCCCATCTATTCTATTTATGGATCTATGGGTTTAACTGATAAATACTCTTTTCCCACCTGCCAATCCTTTAACTTTCCTGGGCCACGGGGTCACTGCAGTGTTGAACTTTGCACAAATTGTGTTCGAGGCAAAGCTCTCGCCTGTCCACTTGGTAGTGATGGGCACAATTCGATATTCCCACTATCGAGTATTTTCGAGTACTTAGAGGCAACTCTTGCGACTATCCGATACTTTAATGGATCTTGATATAAGATCTTGTTCTTGTAGTCACATACCAAGTCCTCGTCTCTTTTGTCTACGTGACCTTGACCTTAAGAAGTCACATTGTTTCAGGTTGAAATACTCACAAAACACTCCCGGCGTGAGTCTAACAATTTTATAAATCTTTCATGGTCAGGGAGTTGGGGATGCTTTCTCCCCTCTTCTTTTCATTTTTCATTATCATTTAAAAAATCGCATTTCTGTCATCTTTTGATTATGTCAAATAGTATCGATTAAGAGTTTTAACTTTTGTGTAGTTGGAAAAATTGATGTTTCGACGATACTCGAAATCAATATCGACTAGTGCCCATCACTACCACTGGGGTTACTGTGGTTTGATTAAAACCAATCCCTACAGTGAAAGGGGGCATCCGTGATTGATACCATTTTTGCACGTGATCTGTTTTTATGCACGAGGTCGCATGGAAGACGAACTACAGCTAGGAAATAGTCCGCGATGCATATCAAGTGAGGAATAATTATACTCCCTCCGCCCTCCCAAACACATACACTGCGCAATCCATATTCTAACGAGCTTCATCTTGAAAATAGTTCTAACCACAGATAAGTAGGGGGAAAGTATTCATACGCATAATATATGATAATAAATGACATTCTATTAATCTAGGCTTAGTAAGTTTGAACAGAAATGATCCGATTGTCATGTTACGATGTCCAAGGTGTTTATGCGTCGAAACGATTTTTAAAAAATCACAGATAGAAATTGATATTGAAAACAGAATGAAATATAACATGACAATTTGTGGTTTGCTTTCTTGTAAAACGTCGTTTTCATTCCGTTCAAAAGGCTAATGAAGGCTGCCGGAAGTTCAATGTCAATATTGAAAAAATATAGAGAGAAATGTAGAAACTTCCAGT
>JARBEQ010267011.1:0-10117 GCA_030265355.1 Tritonia tetraquetra
TGTGGCCCGAAACGTTCTACGTCCCTGTGCTTTGTCCCTTTTGGAAGTTCATACATTACCTTTCCCCTCTTGTTCATATAAATTTATGATTGCCCTCCGGGGATGAATAAAGTCTTCTGAATTACTCATGTTGTGTTGAAACCAATTGATGAATTGAGGATTTATGAATATGGATTATCAATATATTCCATATCTCTTAGTATCCAGGTGTTGGTGAAAGTATTGATTCTGACATCAATAATCTCATGGCTGTCATGAATGTGTGGAAAATTTTACCTGATGGTGAGTTAAGATTTTAGAATGTTATACATTTTCTTATTTCATAAAGATTTTGTCTGCAGATTTGAATTTTGTGACTTACAACAATGATATGCTCTTTTTTAAAATTTACGTTTAATCCTGAATCACTAGTAACACTAAAGCAATGCATAATCTTGTTAGTGATTGCTAAGTAAAAGCAACATTTGGATATCTACTTACCTGTAATTGCTCTGTATTTCACCAGTTGGTATCTCTTTTATGAATTTGTTTTTCTCTTTTATTTGTTTTTCTAAAAAGGGCTTTTTGTGGAAGAAATTGTCAAAGCAGGCAAACGTGAACTTGCCTGGGAAGTGGACTACATCAGAGAGGCAGAATGCTCAAACAAATTTAGGTATTTCGTGTCTTTACTTTTCCACTCTATTTCATTCATTGTGATATGAAGGATTCAGGAAACAGTATCATGAGATGAACAAAGCACTGCTAGCAAAGAACAAAAACTAAAAAATACGGACCCTTTGGAAATCTTTTAAAAAAGACGTATGGTTGTTTTTTTAAATCGTAGATAATGGTAATGTAAATAAGAGGACCAGTACAATGTCACAAAATGATACACTGTGGCTGCCTCTCTTTTGCATTAGAGAACTTTCCCTTTCCCACTAAACTCTCTTTTTTTCAAATTGTCATGGTCTATTCTATCGGTTGAAATAGACTTTTGGGGGTTTTTTGGTTTGGTTTTGTTTCATTATGAAGAAAGAAAATTATCTCATTGTTAAATGGTAACGCTGTTTCTATCCAACACCAAAATATGAAGCAGAGAAAGACCAAGAAAGACGTGAAAAATCGTTTTCCTTTCTCCTTGCACCCACTGGCTTATTTATTTCGCTTAGTATAGTTTACTTACTTTAGTTTTCTGATCTCAATGTTTCCTCTGTGGGTTGCCTGCTGAAGCAGTAGTATTATTTGCTCAGTTGATAACAGAAGTTTCAAATTTTACAGAGAATTGTTGAAAGACGATCCATTCCTTTATGTACCTGAAGTTATTAGTCATTTGAGTAACGAACGAGTCATCACAACTGAATTTGTGGAGGGGATACCTGTTGACCAATGTCTTGACATGGACCAGGAAGTTAGAAACAAGGTAAGAGATTTATGTCAAGTTTGTGTCATGTTTCTTTCTCATTATCTTCTTCTTTCTTTTCGTATCGTTCCCTTGTCATTCATTTCAAAGTATGGGCAATTGAAGGGATTGGTAAGGTTTTTTGTTTCTCAGTCTTATACAGTCAACTCCAGTTAATCGCAACACAATGGGAGAGGCAAAATTGTTGCGATTATCCGAAGTTGCGATTATCCAGTGACTTTTAATAGAATTAATTAATTCTGTTTCTCTGGAAAAGTTGCAATTAGCAGCAATTGCCAGTAACTGGAGTTGACTGTATTAAATGCCAACTGTTTGATCATATCTTTTCTTGTTATAATGTGTTGGCCTTTTAGCTATTTCATTAAAAAATTTGAAAAATTGATTATTAGCAAATCCCCCAGTTCTTACTATTACTATAGGTAAGGAGGTGACCACAAGGGTAACAGTAATTTGTTTATGGGATTAATACTGTTTGGTGTATTGCTCATGGCGCCAATAAAGGATGATGGGCACAGCAGGCTAGTCACCTGCTTGTTTGAAATCCTTGGATCCATAGCTTTTCCAGCTCTATGTTTTGCCACATGTAGCGGTTGTGCACCATTTGTGCCAGAACATGGAGCTGGCCCCAACACTGCATTGCAGTATTGATGGGGCTTGATCAAACACACAAATAAACGATTTTAATTATTTTTGTTCACTCATTTCATCTGTTACAAAAATGTTTGAAGTGTGTTTTAGATTAGACTTTTTCTTTCTTCTTGCAGATATGTGAAAGTATTTTACAGCTTTGCCTAAAAGAGCTCTTTGTTTGGAGATTCATGCAAACAGATCCCAATTGGTCAAATTTCTTCTATAATCCTGAAAAAGATCAGGTATTTAAGATCTTGTAATATTATATCGTCATCATTTTATTTTTTATGAGACATTTAGCTTAATGAAACAGAGTAGGAAACCTGTGGACACTATCTTGGCATGCACATGAAGTCATGTTGTCTGAGAATTTGAAACTTTTCTGTACTGCATCGCTGTGTTAGGGACTGTATTATTTGTACATAAGCTTAAAATAATACAGTCCAAGAACAAGAAACGTTGCTGCAGGATTCTAAACGGCTGACTCCGAATTTCGGTGTTGTGTTTTTTTTTCCAGATTTAAGTGTGACATCACTCAACACATCCTTTGCACCAAGATTGCATTGTTGAAATAAGTTTACCCCTCACAGATGTTCATAATCTATAGAGACAGCCATTTAGTGCTCTAGAGAGATAGCCATTTAGTGCATCAAAATATTAGTGTCAATCATCTATGTAATTTATCATAATAATTGTTAAATTAAGCTCTGGATGTGTAAGAAGAGAAATTTCAGTATCACTGTCGATTTTCCGCTCCAATATGTGTATAATAACATTACTATTCAGTTTTTTTCCCTCTCCTGTTAAATTTACAAAAAGTGATTAAGCTGTTTAAAATCCTGTAGCGACGAAATGTAAATTTGACAAAATTTGGAAGGTGAAGTGAGGTGACAAATTTAAAATATTTGAAAACTTGGCTACTCAAGTTAGAAAATGACAAACTGGGAAACTGAAATGAGATGTTGGAAAACTGATAATGAATATGTTACACATGATACTTTTTATCATATTGAAGGTTTTAATATTTTTCTTCTACTGTCGTTTTCCATTTCTTACTCAGCTGATCCTGTTAGACTTTGGTGCCAGCCGTGAGTTTAGTAAAGGGTTTGTTGATGAATACATCAAAGTGATTCGGGCAGCAGCCGATGGAGACAAGGAAACTATTCTTCATGGGTCAAGGAAGCTAGGCTTTCTTACTGGATATGAAACCAAGGTGATATTTGATAGTGATAAGGAGTTTCGATGGTCATAAGGCTTTGGCTAGTCCTACTTAGAAAAATGTATAAATGATTTGTTTTGTTTTGTTTTTACATTTTACTGCCAAGCAACACTGTGTCCAAGCTCAATACTAGAAAATCTCTTGATTAGGTGTAGCATGTGATAAGAAAACAGTGTCAAAATCTTTATGGCATAATTAGCTGCACATTTTGGATGTTGCTCAGGTTTTGGCCATAATGATATATGCACAGGCCTGCCAACTCCTGTTTTTTAACAGGATTTTCCTGTTTTTTTGGTTGTTTTGAAAGTCGTCGATCCACCTGTTTTTATTGGATAATCCTGTTTTTTCACAATATTTTTCCTTCTTTCTCTCTATCAACATCCTGTTTTTTTTCTGTAGTCTTGTCCAGTTTTTACTTTAGTTGGTTTGGCAGACCTTTATGCATTCCATTGTATTTGTGATGCACCTCTGAGCAAACAATTGGTTACAATTGCTTTAGTTTATGGAAAAGAAGATAGAAAGGAGCTGTAATAGAGGGGGATGGAGATAGCTTTACTCTGAAAAGTGAATGATGGAAAGATACAAAATTTTAAACCTCAAATATAATGCCAGTTGAACGAAACATTCCTTTGAAAATATTTTTGTTTTTGTTTTTTTCCCTAGGTGATGGAAGACGCACATGTGGATGCTGTGTTACTCCTTGGCGAGGCTTTCTCAGCTGACCAATTTGATTTTGGTTCCCAGAGCATTACCACTCGTATTCAAAGCATTGTCCCCGTTATGTTACGGCATCGACTGACTGCTCCTCCTGAAGAAACGTACTCCCTGCATAGAAAGATGTCCGGTCTTTTTCTGTTGTGTGCTAAGTTAAAGGCTAAGGTTGATTGTAGAAGTATGTTTGAAAAAGTGTGGGCTGATTATCAAGTTTAGGAAATTGCATCAGTTGTCAGCGCTGTTGTAGATTTATTGTCTTTCAAAGATTTATTCCATTATGTAACTCCATACGATCATCATGCATGAACATTGAATTTGTCCACATATATTTTGTGGTCCTGCCTAATTGTGGTACCATCAAGGCTACAGTAAATGTTGTAATGGACAAAACGTGGGCACCACCTAAAAATGTGACGCTCATTGTGTCATTCAAGGTTTGGGGCACAGTGGACTGATCACCTGCTTGCCTTATCTACCTGATCAAGAGTTTTTCCATGGAGCTGGCTGCAACGCCCATTATGGTATAATGTAGTTTGGTTAGACTTATCATTTTCTTTAAAAATGTGTGCATGTGAAGTGTAAACCATTTAGACTGAACCATCAGAACTATCAAATCATGGGGAGAGAATATCCTTATATTGTAAGTCTCTCCAGTAGTATGTTCTCCTGCTATAAAAAAGGAAGATTTAACAATATAGGTAGATGCTCAGAATCTAAAAAAATATTTCTGCTACAGTCGACGACAATTAAGTTGATGTTGTTTGGGGAGCGTCAAAAAGATCAACACATCCGAAGTTCAACACAACTATTGGACCTCGCCAAGGACATTGACCATCAAACATATGTATCATGAATGAATTTTGACCAAAAAATTTGAATTATTTGGGGTTTTTTCTTCTGAAATGACAATTTGTCATGGTACAGGAAAGATGCTTTGGTGGAATGACAAAGTAGGTCATCGAAGCATGTTATCTATTTTTACATTATTGGTTAGTGCAACATTGGAATCACAACAAAACAAAAATCAACTCATCCATTTTATTTTTGATATAGACAATGAATAATCAGGGGTGTAACTTTAGTTCAAATCATCGGTTGCGACGCTTGTGTTTAAGTTAAATCGGTGTCTATTCCAACAACAAAAAATCAACTAACGGAAAATCAATTCAAGAGACTTGGGTGTGGTGGATTGTATTAAGATTGATGACACAATTGGAAATTGTTGGGGTTTTTTAAATTTTGATAATTGTGTATTACAACAACGTCTATGACACTTAAACCCAGACACCAAAGGGTCAAATGAAAAATAAGAAAGAAAGAAAGAACATTTTAAATTCAAAGAAGAATTTATCATATATTATCTTTAGCTTCATACAATTTTTGTAGAAAGTTTTGAAAAGTTGTAACTCCGCACAAATTTATGCATATATTATGAAGTAAAAATGTGTTTCATTTTGAAAGAGAAGGAATGGACAGATGTCTCATCAGATTTTTCCCCCTTACGAATATTTGTTTTTTTTAATCTTAAGAACTCAATGTACTTACAAAAACTCTTTTCTGACAAGAAATGCCGGCAATACACCAGATATAGACAATATGCTGAGATTCAGTGATGCATTCTTGAGGTTTGTACATTTGTATTATCAAGGCGATCTCATCTGTTTGATCGAAACTCCGTTCAAGAATGATGCACAAGGTTACCACATGTCAAAGTGCAGTCACTTAACCACACACTATACATGACTGAGCACAGAGCTAGGAATGCTTGCGATGAAAAAATTCAAATGAGCAGGTGATAAAGCCCATCTCTTCATGATGAGCAGTACTAGTATTATATGCCCACAGTGGCAAATTCTCCCAGTTCTTACCTAGCTGAGGATGTGACCACAAGGACCACATTAATTTATTTATTGACCTTGATTATGATTTATACTGCTTAGTGTATTGCTTATGGTGCCAATAAAGAGTTCAGGTAACAGTGGGCTGATCACCTGCTTGTCTGAAGTTCTTTGATCCAGAGGATTTCCAACCCTGTGTTCAACCATTCTTAAGTGGTTGGGGTGTCTGGATTTATACCGGGTATCTTGTGTGCCTTTTATGGCTGAACATGGGGTTGGCCCCAACACTGCTCTGCAGTATTAATGTGGTTTGATCAAACAAACAAGGTAATGTGCTGAAGAGTAATGATCAATAGACAAAGGTCAAACAACTGTTGCCCTTGTAGCTAGTCCTCACCTATAAATATATACTGAAAGAACTTGCTTCTATAGGTGAAATTTACAAGGTTTTATTATTTCTAGTTAATCTCCATTTTATGTGAGAGATTTTTTTTCATGTTACATTTTTATATGGAGTTGATGTCATAGTTCTTGAAGGTTAGGAATTCTACAGTTTGCAATATCTCTGTGTGTATCTGTCTTAGAGGCAAACAAGCTTAGCGGTCACCAGGGTTGAGATTTTAAAGGCAGAAGTAGTAGGTTTCGGCCTCACTCCTACCAGAAACGTTCACTCTGATTGTCTTACTCGACTTGACCCAATGTTGCAGTGTGTGTACCAACTGAGCATGGACAGCTGGTAAAATAATAAGGGATGTACCAGTGATCTGCTTCAAGTTTTGGAAACGAGGATAATCATTAGCCCTTTGAACTCTAAGCAAGGTTCCCAAACAAAGTTTGTCTCAATTCTGCCATTTTCATGAAGAAGGGCGAATATTACTAATCCATTGTTAATTTTAGCCTTTTTCGCCCTTCTTCGTAAAAATGGCAGAATTGTCATAATTAATTGATCATCCATTTCATATTGAGTCAAATTTTTATTTTTTTTATGATCTGATGTTTTTTGGTGAGAGCTATCGTTGTCTTCATGTTATCAATGATCAATAACTATTGTATGGTGGATGTTGCAAGAATTTATTTATTTTTTTATAGTGAGAAGTACATTTTTTTTAAAGATTTTTATATTGCTAAGATTTTTATTTAACTTAATCGTTGATTTTGTTTAAGGATTTTGATTGTGATCTCAATTTTTCATGATCTTGTATTCATGTACATAATAGACAGTTGGCCATGGATTATTTGCCACCAAATTTTTTTGACAGACCAGTTGTTAGGTATAGAAAACCATTGTTATGGTTTTATAATGTGTCATCTGTCCAGAGTTATTGCCCCTGAAAGGTCAAAGAGAAAAAAATTGTTTTTAAGTGTGTCTATTTTTTTGTAACAACTTTTTTTGTAACAATATCTTGTTTGGTTTTGGCAATTTTTTTTTTTTAATGATTATTTCAATTGAAATATATCTAGTAAAAATATAAATTAAAACATTGTTTTCTTTTTATTTTAATATACACCAAGTCTTCTTCAAAGGCTAAGATTGCTTTTTATTGTATCTTACAAATCTTGTGGTTTTCCTTTGTTTCTGAACAGTCCTCATAATCAGGAGAAGAATCATGGTCTGGTGACACTATTTCACTTTCATTCTCATCATGTTCAATCTCCCGTAAATTTTAGGCAAAAATTCATTGCAAAACCACTGAATCTCCAGTCTTCCTGGTGGCGCTGCTCTCCATTTGTTTTTCTTCTTTTAGGGTCCTATTTCCCACCAATGTGTATGCTGATGTCCTGTTTCGACTTTTTGGAACTATGAGTATGAGATTCCGTATGTGATAGAATATTGGGGAGGTCGATATGCTGTCAAAGCCATAAAGCTGTAGCTCAAATGGTTATAAAGATATTATGCAATAATGAAAATGAAAATCAGTCGTACGTTCAATTAATTGTGATAAAGTGAAGAAACCAAACACAAGGCATGTTACGACCGTGACTAAAAAAAAGGGATATAACCGTGACATACGACTGTTTGGTTACACCATTTATGATGCGGCCCCACTTGTTTTAGTATCCTGTATGTTAAGATACGACTTAATGAACATTTTCAGATTTGGTAATAGGTTAAAACGAAAAAGGCATTCAATTTTCACCCTATGATATAATCTTCACCCAAAAGTTATGTCAGAATCTTTTTCCTAGAATGAATTATACTTATCCACAATTATTTGAGTGCATTGCACCAATCTTTAATTATACCATTACTGTCTATGGCTATTTAACTAAAAAGAGATGTTATTTTTAACTTTTTGAGAAAACTGCCTTCAAACTTTATGATTAAACTAAAAAAAATTAACCAAAATATTCATAAAAATACTGTACAATTTTCTTGTTTCATACTTGAAATGAGTTGTAATGATTTTAATGTCAACAACTGATTTCAGACTAGCAACGGGATCCACTTTACACTAATCTCAGTTTGAAATGGTGCGTTTCGTCCAGTGGCCCACCATCTATAAAGAGGTTACTGTGATAATGTCATGAATGAAAGTGAAATTTAAAAAAGAAAGACATTGAAGTTTTCAAAAACCCAGTCAGTTTTGAGTTTCTTTTGTATTCAGATAGCCATTACTCATTATTGACAATGACAGTAATGGTAAAAGATAAGTAAATTTGGGTGTTGTGAGAAATTCTGAAGTTAGTGATATCAGGATTGGTAAATTCACCAGTCTATGTCACCACCCAGATTCTGAAGAAAGTCACTGATATGTTTCTTTGTTGTGAAGTATTTCCTTAAGAGCATATAAATGAAATTAACTGGGAGCGTGCCCTAGTAATGATGATATCTAGTATTAAGCATGGGTGGAAAATGTCAAAGTGCCAGAAAAATAGCCATAGAAAAAGAAAAGTGCTATGTCGATAGTCGGGATCGAACCCACACCAGCGAGTGACATCACCACACGTGTGGCATGATATGGCATGAATTACCTCCTTCTCTTCCCCTATTTTGTACAAACAGTTGATCATTATAAAACAAAAAGTATGGATTGATGAAACAGTAGTTGCCGTGCGCAAACTAACGACCGACATGCACCAATAGCAGAGGCGAATCCAAAATACAGTATGGCAAGGCAATGCCCGATTGTAACATCAAATAGTTCTTTCTTTTTTATCAAGTTCCCTTTTACCATGACAGTGTAGGGCCAGCACTGTTAAGCTGGATTTCTGTGGATCAAGATATTAAGCCAAGCAGGTGATCAACCCACTGTCAACTTTGTGGTAGGAATTAATTTGCCCAGACAGCGGCCTTGCGACCTACTCTTACTCGTATCGATTTTCAACTGCCAAGAGTTCTTTAACTTGCACATGGGACCTCCAAGTTTATCGTCCGTCTCCGATAGGACTAGGTTCTTGATCCCACCTACCCAAATAGGGTCAGGGGAGTGGCATATCGTTTTTCATCGAGTTTCAAGGAGAAAAATACCCGACAGTGTCGCTACCAGGAATCGAACTCGGTACCTTTCGCTTCAGAGGCGAGAACCGTACCTCTGTGTCACAGGGACCCCACATCAAATAGTATAATATAAATTATGCATAAACACACACTCAAACATATTCTCTTCTTTTCTACTTCAGAGCTTCTTGAAAACATGAATTATCTAGTCTATACCCAGTGAAATACTCAAACCCACACATCTTGACAATATGAATGATCATCTTTAATCAAAGTTTTTATCCAGTATTGTGTAACAGTGGGTCGAAAATAGATATTCTGAATTGAGGGGGCACATGCAAAACTGGTCTGTGTTCGACAAACTGCAATTATAATAAATTATAATAATATGGAAACAAATGACATATATACACACACAGTCGAGTCCACCTATAACGGCCTCGGTTATAACAGGAAGTTGGATATAACAGTGACAAATCAAATCCCCGTTTTACATCTCTATAAGTTTATGTAGCAAGCACCTGTGCTATAGCAGTGCTTAATTAGTGCAAACTCGGCTGTAACGGGGATTCCACCGCTTGTAAAGTTGCAATCGGCCTAAGCTCAATACACAAACACGCACCCACATACACCCCATTCGCGAAGACGCGATTGGTATTGTCTCAGTGCTGGGCTGTAACGTGGTTAAGAGAGTCTAATTGGGGTTACGACAAGAGGGGGAGGGGAGGGCTGGATTAGCATGCGGTGCGGCTGTCACTGGCTTGAACACAGTGACTGTGCGTGGTGAGTGCCTGTGCTGTTATTGTGATGCCAACTGACTGGGACTGGTGTGTTTTGGATATAACAGGACTCGCTTATAACAGGGAAAACCTGCTGGT